>CABFOW010005377.1:0-43342 GCA_902141385.1 Timema californicum | reverse complement strand
TTATTATTATTTAGCACCGCGTCTTACTACCCGTTCGGGCTATACGCTGATCGGTAAAATGGTTTTGGCTCTAGGCTAATATATTGGTACAATATATGGGAGAAACCCACTTTTTCGTCTTCGTTAGGTTATCATAACTAGATTTTTTTTACGATCACAATACTTCCTCTTTTCTAGTAATCACGAGAATTTAAAAAAAAAATGTTCTTATTTAGCCCAACCAACGTTAGGAATTTATACTAGGATTAACAAAATAAAACAAAAAATAAAGCCATCCGATGTTTGATCATAAAAACTTTACGAGCGGGCTGGTCTGGATCGTTTACTTCTCTGCTTACAATGAAGGTTATTACCTCGTTTACAGAACGACACTAAATTAGGATCCACCCAAAGCTGGAATCAAAGGGGTGGTAACACAAAGTGACACTTCCAAGTTTCGGCCCATTGTTCTTATGTTAGTGTGACAGAACCCATTGTTTCATGAAGTAACCTTAATTAGTATGCCTTAACGACGAAGAATACTTAAGGCATTTTGCATCCAAGCGAATAGTGCCACCTTCAATTTGCATGGTTTCAATAATAAGTAAAGGCGTTAAGTTGAAACCAACATGTTGCAAGCGGTTTGGAATTTAGATCAGTTCGACAAACTTAGACAGTAATTATAGAAACTGCTTTAAGGCACAGAAGCTAGTGGAACTGCTTCAAAACAGTAACTAGTGGAAATGCTTCAAAACAGTAACTAGTGGAACTGCTTCAAGACAGCAAGAGGAATAATTGGCTCAAGATAGTTACCTGCTCCGCTAGGTGGCGGGGGAGTGGAAGATGTATTCGTGGTGGTAACGGCCGATGATTCCACACAACGGGACATAGGAGGAAAATCAGAGGGCAGTGGGAGGGTTGCTTGTATCATCGTGGACTTCAATCAGTCAAAGTTAGAAGAGTTAGTTAAATAATTCACGACCGTACGCAAATACAACTTGCAGTTCTTAACCTGGGCTTAACGAACAGGAATGGGAAGTTAAATTAATACTTTTTTTTTATCAATGCGTCTTACTACCGGTTCAGATTGTACACATCTACGATCATTATTCTAATTAAGTAGGAATGAGGAAGGAAGCATTTTAGAGGTAGTCTACCAGCACTTGCACTGAAGGAGAGTGAGAAACCATTTAGTAAAAACCACCCTCACTAGACCCGATTGGGATTCGAACCCTGATCTCCCCATCTTTAGCAAGCAAGTTTAACACGACAGTGACACCTTAGACCATTCGGCCAATAAAGTGGGTTTTAAATTAGTAAATCTGTACATGTGTAGTTCTCTCTTGCAGTCTGTATTCACACCAGCGTATACTATTCACCTGCCCTCCCCACATAACCGTATAGGCGATCACGTGGTATAAGGCATCAATCTAGTGATAAACTGGATTGCTGGGTGACAGGAATGTCAGGGTTACAATTTCGGTTAGGTTCGCTGATGGTGGTTTTAAATAGGTGATTAATTGCAGTGGATTCATCCCCCTTCCTCCACGCTAATGCGTGTACATTCACTATAAGCTCTACATCTTCAACCCTACACGATTAGTGTGAATATATGGAAAGAACAGATGAATAGTAGGACCTGGACAACCAAAAGGTAGCCTCTTGATTCCGAACAGTCCTGATTACGAACAGTTAAAATTGCAAATATGAGATTTTTGGTACTTGGGGAGGAGTCCATATTTTGGACACGCTATGTTGCTATTCCATCCCTACCCCTAATTTAATAATAAGGGTGGCCCACGGGGGCCTAGCAATCATACGTTATTTCAGCCTCGTCAGTATTAATTTAACTACATTACATACACCAACATTTATAGGTTAGGTTAGTCTAGAATAGGTTAGGTTATGTCAGGTTAAGTTAGGTTAGGTTATGTTAGGCTAGGGTAAGTTTGATCAGGAGGAAATCCCCGGTGGCCGGTGGGTGCTGTGAGTAGCCCCTTCCCATCCGTGTCACCACCTTCACGTAAGAGTTGCTCTTTTACTTGTTTGCAATTTAGGCATTCGATATTTAGGTCGCCATAACATTTTTGGGTTTGTTCGCAATTTGGACGAGTTCTGCCTTATTTGCACTCTGGACTGTTCACAATCAGGATACGACCGACAGAAAATAATAATTATACACCCAATACAATCACTGATGGAACTTCAGGTCTTACGGAGAAAAGATTTATCTTACCTCACTTTGGGCTAACTGTTGCCAAATCTCCTTACTCTCAGTTATGCTGGACTTCAGGTCTTTAAAGATTTATCTTACCTCACTTTGGGCTAACTGTTGCCAAATCTCCTTACTCTCAGTTATGCTGGAAGGTGGTGTGCTAGGGTAGTAAGAAGTCACTGACAACATCGATAAACCAGCGTTGCGAATTTTTTCTTATATGCAAGGGAATATTGACTACACGAAAACAAGAGAATGACGACGTTGCATCTCATTAGTAGACATGCAGTTCCATCAGAAATGATACCCAGTGAAATAGCATTGTTTTTAGGTAGGCCTGCATGTTTTTTTTTCAAAAGCTATAGCTCTCTATTAATTTATTCACCCAAAACCATGTTGAAACTATTAGTCATGACATGACGGGATTAAATTAGTCTATTTTGTGAGCTTGACATTTCCTCGAAACCTGTTAGCTGGTTATTTTTATCCAGGCTATTTGTGTATGACCATCCATTTACCCAAATACGGTATGTACAGTATCTTTTGTTTTCTCTGAACGTGGAAAGCTTACCTTACATGGTTTCACTAAGGCATAACCTATTGGATAGGGTCATAGTGTAATCCGCCAAGGTAAGACTGCTACCGTTCAAGATAAACTGAGTGTACTATTGGCGTTGAGGCTGGTTGTTTGGTACTATATATAGATTTATTAGATTAAGTTATTTTGTAGGGCATGAGTGGTTTTAACTTTGTGCTCGTAACTTTTATCTAAAATGTTTAAAATAAAAATTACAAATATAATTAAATTGAGTGACACCAAACTATCCCACGCAATAGGTATTGTTCATTCACGGGAGGAGTTTACCTGGGAAAGGTCTTTTTTCTTACCAATATCCTACTATATAATAGATTTCTGGTCGTGGAAAGCTTACCTTACATGGTTTCACTAAGGCATAACCTATTGGATAGGGTCATAGTGTAATCCACCAAGGTAAGACTGCTACCGTTCAAGATAAACTGAGTGTACTATTGGCGTTGAGGCTGGTTGTTTGGTACTATCTATAGATTTATTAGATTAAGTTATTTTGTAGGCCATGAGTGGTTTTAACTTTGTGCTCGTAACTTTTATCTAAAATGTTTAAAATAAAAATTACAAATATAATTAAATTGAGTGTCACCAAACTATCCCACGCAATAGGTATATACTTTCGCGTGAGTTATGGCTGTACACAAGCCAACACGTGATATGCCACCAAACTATTCTACGACAGAGGTACTTCTCGCGTGAGTCCCGGCTATACAAAAGCCAGTATGTGAAATGTCACTCAACTATTTTATGCAAGAGGTACTTTTTGCGGGAGTTCCGAAAGTACACGTCAGCACATGAAACGTCACCAAACTATTCTACGAAAGAGGAACTTCACGTGTGAGTTCCGGCTGTACAAAAGCCAGTACGTGAAACGTCACCAAACTATTCTACGAAATAGGAACTTCTCGCGTGAGTTCCGGCTGTACAAAAGTCAGTACGTGAAACGTCACCAAACTATTCTACGAAAGAGGAACTTCTCGCGTGAGTTCCGGCTGTACAAAAGTCAGTACGTGAAACGTCACCAAACTATTCTACGAAAGAGGAACTTCTCGCGTGAGTTCTGGTTGTACACAAGCCAGTATTCGAAATGTCACTAGACTATTTTACGTAAGCGGTACTTCTTACGGGAGTTCCGGAAGTAAGCACGTTAGCACGGGATATGCCACCAAACTACGCAACGCGAGAGGTACTTCTCACGTGAATCCCGGAAGTACATAAGCCAGTACGTGGGAGGTCACCTAGGATATCTAAGCACGTGCATCCTAATTCACAGAGGACACTTCTCAAAGGGTGGAGAGTGTCACCTTGGTCGAGAAGGTACCGCCTTCTCAGGTACAATGTTCGTACCTCATCGAATACACGTTGCAAATAAATAACAATAATAGTAAAAAAACAATCAAAAACTCTCAGCTGAATATATCAAAGAGAATTCATAATGTAACATCTTGTCGCACAGCTTGTATCGAGGGAGTAAAGAGGGAGGGGATGGGAGGAATCTTAATAACAATAACGCATCGTAAAGGGTGTTGCCAAACAAGTTTTTTTTAAAGTCGCTTGACTAGCCTTTGTGTGGCTATACTCGGAATGGGTTTGTAATCTAACAATTTTTTTTCGACGTTCTGAGTGACACCGATGCTGGAAAACATCCTGTTCTTTAATGCCCAAGCATGCATGAAAATTTTAATTCGCTAAAATCAGTGAGAACTTTTACAAATATCACATAGAAAAAATATGGCGTAATAAGTATATATCTACTAGGATATATTTATTAAATACTTCACAAATTAATGTAATGCACATTTTAAAGATCCTTCGTGCCACAGGTTCCCTTATTAAAATTTTTATTAAAGTAGGCCTTGATTAGTTATTTATTCACAATTCGTGAATCAGTCAATTCAACTATTTTTGAATTGGTAAAAACAAAACCAAGTGTTGTTTAAAATATTACATTTTATAGTTTTGCTAATCTATTTATTTAAGTTCATTTGATTAGAACGTGTCTCGGCGAGAAAATTGACTGTTTTTTCCCTAATTTTAACTAGGAGAATACATTTAAAACAGAAAATCGGTATTTTAAGAATGTTTTATTTAGCTGTTGCCTAAAGGTAGTCTCGGTACAAATTTCACGAGTTAATTTAAAACTGCCCTAAAACTTAGGTCTTAGTTAAATGGTTCAATGCAATATTCAGATGGAGGCAGTAAATATAGTACCATTATCATAGGAACAACATTAACTGTTTTCAAATGTACCGGTAGTTATTTAAGATTTAATCTGTTTCTATGTATTCATAAGTGCTCTGTAGTTGACGCTTTTGACAGATCTTAAATAGATCTTAGTCATGTTGGTTAATCTTCATTATTTCTATTTTCATCCTAATATTGTTTTCCTGTCACCACCCACTTTTCATAGGATAAGCACGGCAGCTGACTCAGCAACCTTAGTTAAATCGCAAATTCTGCTAGAAGTAGAACAAAAGGGTGCTTGTTCGGATACTGAGAGAAAGCAAATACAAAATTTTACCTTCTGCTCACGTTTTCACGACAATTTCTATTTGCATAAATAATTTAAAATTATCAAACATTTTATTTTACCCTTCATATAATTTATATGCAAATCAATCTTTGAAACATATCCTGTATTTTCTAAACTTTTATTAATTCAAATATCTTTTTTTATGACCAGTTTGAACTTCAAACTTGAAAAGACCCGCCAAGCCATCATGTAAAGAGAAAAAACAACAACAATAAAATTGTACATACCCTGTATTTTAAAGTTTCACACATACTAATTATTCTTGTCATAAATTACAACTCCGCCTGCCCGTCTCAAGTTGTGAAGTTGTAGTGTTCATAATGTTTAGTTATAGGTTCCGCCCAGTTGATTCATCATATGTGAGCTGAAAAAAAAAACACGGGTTGTCGGTGATTTATTAGGTTATGAAGCCCATTACAATAACGCTTACACTATGGATATGTCAGCATTAATTACTTGGAACGAATTGAGGGAGAAATGGGAGGAGTGATGGATATTATTTCAATCCATTCATTGGTAAGAAATTCAACTAATAAGTCCGCAGACTCACGGAGGGTGTTTGGTTCGAATTCCAGCCTGTGCAAATGTTGGTACACACGTGTTATGAAAGCTGGTGATGCATGGGTGACTATTAGCTTACTACAAATGCAGCAACAAAAACTGATGACACATACCTGCGTTAAAGCACCCAAAAAATACTAATCATAATGACAACGATGATGATGATGGTGATAATAATAATAATAATAATAATAATAACATAATGACATAGAAAATTGTAAAATCATAGTGAAATAAAAAAGAGTGTTTAAGACGATAGTATTAATTTATTAAGCACATTAATAAGTTAAAATTTTAGTAATAAAAATAAATCGCGCCTTATGAAGGCTACAGTTTGTTACACTTCAAATTGTTATTCTCATTCAAATGTATCACACTTTCTGAAAACCTAATACTATTTTACATAGTTTTGAAAAATATTCTACTATTACAAAATCGATGATAAATCTATTATTTATAAGTCGACCTAGTAATTTGGAAAATATTATTTACTATCAGTATAGTTAAATGATTTAGGGAAATAAACAAGGTGCTCGGGAAAGATTGCGGGGAAAAGCGATTAAACTCGCCGAACAAGCAAACCAGGCATGTAAACAAACCAATTATTTGAGAAAGTTTCAAATAAATATACCCAACGAGAGTGTAAAAAAACAACAAAACAAAAAACTAGCTAAACAAATAGACTCAAGTTTGTAAGCATGCCAAGTAAGTCAATAAGTTGACCTAAAAACGGGTAAATAATTTTCTCTACTACATAAGCAAACCCAGCCACAATATAATGTAATGTTATGATGATTTAAATTAAGCAAAAAAAGAAAGCCAACTATAAAAGCCAAATAAATGAGATAATGAGTAAGCGAGTAATCTTATCAGCATCCTCTTCGGTGGTAGAAAGATCTAAGGAAGAGATACCAAACTCACGGCCATGATTTTCTGCGGTCCACGAACCTTACGATGAACCATAATACAATGCGTCCCTATTCTTCTTTTTATAAATGTCGAGGAAATACAACGTTTGGGTATATGATATTTGTGAACTTGGCACAATTTGGGAAATTCTGCCAGATACAATGAGTGCAACAAATATATAGTATTTCCTCCAACATGGATCAATTCCCAACATTTGAGCATTATATAAGTGCAATGTTTGACACCACGCAAATGTGTGAACTGTTGCCTTCTCACATGAAATGGAACCGAACACCCGATATATCTAGGCCTACGGACACACATTTGTCAACCATGATAAAAGTGACTTTGGCTTAAGTTTTAAAGCCCGACATTAACACCATTACTGTAAATAAAAGATTTCAAAATGTAGATAAAACATATAGGGATAAACTTATTGTTTTGTATCATAGGGGCTTACTCTTTTCTTTCCATTATAATATGACACAAAGTTGGAAAATTTTATCCAAGCTAATGCCAATACATTTTTTTAAAATGTGGCCCTCTCATTATTTATAGTTTTCAATGTGGTCCTTATAATTAAATGTATTTGACACACATGCTCTAAGGTGTCACTCTCACAATAGACTGGAATATCAATGTCAGAAAGATCAGGCTTTGAATCTTGGTCAGGTGTGGTTTCTTAAATTATTCTCCCCTCACCCTCCACGCCAATACGGGTACATTTTTTCTAATTTAAACCTTACTCATCCCTAACACATAATTGTAATTAAAATAGAAGCGTATATCCCGAACGAGTAATGAGACGCGGTGACAAAAATATCTTACCAGCGAATCAAGCCATGCAAATAAGATAGATATAAGCACGCTAAATAAGCATAATATCAACAACAAAAAACGACAAACTATCATCCAATCAGACAATAGAGCTATTCAAACACAGAACTCCTAAGCTAACAAATACACACAGATTATATTTCTTCAAATAAAATTAAACTGTAAACAACATTAAAACACAAGATAATAAGTGAGTTTAAGGAAATGTGAATGGAGCTAATTAAATTTGATGCTAAGGAGAACATGCTTGGTTATTTAGACGTAAATACAAGGTTGGTTGCGGATATCATAATTATACTCAACCAAAGTTATAATATTTTAAAATATTCTAATAAATGTACACCCTATTAAAAAGCCCACACACTTTTTTTCACATAATATCGGTTAAATTTAGCACATTTTGACTAAAGTAAGTTTTATAATGAAGATTTGAAGGAAGCAGTCCAGAGAACGGAACAGGCGAAATATGATCATCTACGAAAGAGAGCTATTAAAAGTCTCATACAGGTCAGGGTGGTCCAACGTTTTTTATCCCAAGGGCTAAATCTGACTATCAGTTTGCACCGTAGGCCGTATATATAAAGTAGTTTCATCAACAAGCCTACAAACAACACTTAATAAACGATTATTTTTAATACTTTTATATGCATCTTATTGAAAAAAAAAGTTTACTAATCTGCAAAATATGTATCATGAGATATGCATGCACTCACACACTTTCACAAAACAATTAACCTTATAAATATCTATTTATAATTAATTTAACTAATCAAATAAATTCATAATAAAATGAAATCATGACTTTTTAAAAATAAATATGATTGTTTCACATCTCCCAAAGAGGGTTCCTCTTTAATTTTACTTCAGGAAACTTTGGGGGCCACATTATCCGTGGGCGTGGGCTACATTTGGCCCACGGGCCACAAGGTGGAACAAAGTGGCATAGGTAATCCAATTTCTTCTTAGTTCAATATGTAATTTAATATTATTTGATTGGTCCTTGTGGGTGATGCCATATCTTACAGACCATATCTGGGCAGGAGTTGAAAGTGTGCAGTTATAATTTTAGTGACTGAGTAATTTTTTTTGTAACAGAGCACTTTTCAGCCCAGAAACTCTTGACAGGTCTTACTAGAGGAAGGGGCTAAAGGTGATTATTTTTTTTCACCTCTCAACTTATTAGATATAAGGTAGAGCGAACATTAATGGCAACCTTCTTGCTTATTTGATACAATTATGACGTTAATGAATTCAAAACATGCCAAGCGCTCGGGCATACGTCAGGGAATTATAAACGTACTCTGCATACCGTGTCACGAACACGTTTTATAGTAGAGCACACACGTGTTTTGTGTATGTGGGAGGGAGGGGTGGGTTAGCTCCTAGATTCTTCCTCACACCCCAGTGTAACCGAGTCCTTCCAGCTAAATTCTGATCTGTCTTTTCGGTAGCAAAGCCGACTGGTCCATCACAGACTCCTACGTGGGAAAAAGAGAAGACCGCCAAAAAATGAGTTCAGGAGATCGCCTTAACTCCATGATGTGTGGGTTTGTTGGTTTCACGATCTCGGCATAGGTCTATTGTCGTTGAGTGTTTCTGGTCCGAGTCCTGTTTGGAGACAAATAATAGAAGGAAAGACTAGTGGTTCGAGCTCTTACCTTTTTAGTTTTGAAATGTTCTAGAGTTTTTGGACGTTTTAGTACTGAACATCATTGACTTAAGATATATAACCTAAGAGGATAGGATGAGGAGTGTGGGTCATTTAAGGACTATCAGGGATTCAATATCTCGTTATAATAATAGGATTAGATTGTAAGTTATTAAAAATATAGTTTATGTTCTCAGATAAAAAAAAATCAAGAACAATCTGAGGGTTCAAATGGGCTTTAAAACCTTTGAACATTTCCATACATGAATGTGTTCATAATTACTACTAGGTTAGGAATATCGTGTTTTTGTTTAGGTAAGTAGGTGTTAGGAGTAGGCTTGATATAGAGACCCTGCCAGGACACTTCAACGTTGTTCCTTTCACCTTTATAATATGTAGTCAATATCTTATTCACATTTGGTCATCATCTCAAATGGCCTTTTGGAAATAGTCACAACCTGATTAAGCTATGATTTAGTTTTAAATTCGTATTTATTTTTCAACTAAATACAAGCCTACATCCTGGAGAAAAAAAAAGCCTGGATAAAATAAATATACTTAAAACCGAGGGATTCTTAAGATGGCCTGTATTTAGTACACTTTGCCTTCGATAAGGTCTTGCACTGAACCATTAGTTCACATCACGATGCTAAAATTTGTGTTCTACTAGATACAATTTTATGCCTTCAAAAACCATGTGTGCAAGCTCTGCTAAGACTCAAACTCTAGAATATTGATGGACATGAGACCCTCTTTAATATATATACCCTTCTCCGTTACCCTCCACAAATGTGCTGGAGTCACGCTCAAGTCATGGCAGTTGTATACTGGACCAATGATGGTCGGTTTCATCTTCTGACACAGAGGCGTGACGGACAACGAGTGAGCTAGAGAAAAAAACAAATATATTCATTTTAACATTAATATGTTCACTTTTATTTTTATAATAGCTGCAAGCACTCGGTTTGGCTGGGTGAAGTAGCAGCTTCTAATTTGATTCTACACAACTCACTTAAAATATTTAATTTATATTGACATTTTTTCAGCGTTACATTAGTACCAAAGTAACCTGTTGGTCTAGGGGTAAGGTGTCGAACTTCTGTGCTGGAGTCCGGGGTTCAATCCTTGGTCCTGGCACAGATTTATCTGNGTTAATTACAACTTGTGAATGTGAGGAATTCCAGGCCTCCACCGTGGTTCGGATTCAACGTTAAACTGTAGGTCCTCCATTTCATCTCACAATCACCCTACCATTACACATTAGCGTAAGTGCGTATAACCCGAACGGGTAGTAAGACGCGGTGCTAATAATAATAATAATAATAATAATAATAATAATAATAATAATAATAATATGTCTAGGTTTCATTTTTCAATTTAAAGAGTATGATATTTAGTTACGGCTACGGCCGTACTTAACAACTATAATAGCTTGGCTATTTAATCCATAATTAACAACGTAAGACTTATAGTTCAGGAAAATTAGAAGTAGTACTATCGTTTTACGCTGCATGTAGTCCTTAACCCTGGTGGCTCATAGTAAAGTCCCACAACAGCAGACGGTAAGGGTTTTTTATTACATTAGACTCCTCTTGAATAAATTCTAACATAACTGGGATTGTTAGGTGCTATGAATTTGTATAAGATTCCGTTAAGCTAAGATTCTAGGTATTGAAGAGGAATAGAAAAACACATTATTAATAATACTTTCAGGGGATCTTTAAACCACAGAAACATCTACCTGGGTAGGTATCTGGTCTTTTTTAACGTACAAGAAACCACGCGGTTGGACTTTAAAGATCCTCTTGTCCAGTCTTTGCCAGTAATTAACTTTGATTGTAGGGAATTACACCTAGGTGTGCTCTATATATGGGAATGTAGGAAGAGTCGTACATCTTGATCCCCTCCTCCCTTTATATCCCTCACTAGGACGAACGCAAAATGTTAGGTTTGAATACAATGGAAGAGACCTGATCATAGCCCCCTCACCCCACCCTCTTGACTCCCACAAACCTTGGATTGCCACAATGTGAGAGACTTTCTTTTCTAGGATTTAATTATACCAGATGCACAAAAACAGTAGGATGAATCAGGGCTAGGCTGGGTGAGTGGTCAGACCGTCTGACTGACTTGATAGGCTGGGGCTTGAGGTGAAAAATCTCAGGAGAAACGATAACTTATTATTAAAAGAAAATTTTAAGTGATAAGTAATAATTTCATATTCAAAGAAAAATTACAAGAGAAGGATCAATTTCAAATGTGAAAAAAGAAATTTAATAGAAAACGTAATCCTTAAATTCAAAGATAACTTCAATTTCAAAGATAAGTTACAGAAGTGTCAACCCGCAAATCGAAATATGAATCTCAAGGACAAGTATTAATTTCAAATCTAAAGAAAAATGTCAGTGATAATTATTGATTTCAAATCCAAAGAAAAATTTTATTGAGAAGAATTGGTTTTAAATCCAAATATAAATTTCAGGAGAAGTGTAAGTTTCAAATTAAAAAAAAAATTTCAGGAGAAGTGACAATTTCAAATAAAAAAAATTCAGGGAGAATTGTTAGTTTCAATTCCAAACATAAATTTCAGAAGAATTTACAGTTTTAAATAAAAAATAAAAATTTCAGGGAAATGTGTTAGTTTCAAATCCAAAGATAAATTTTTGAAGTGCCAACTTCTAATATATAGAGAAATTATTGAACTAGGATTTTATTTTTCATTAATATGGCGTGTTGGTACTAATGACTTATTATTATTATTTAGCATCGCGTCTTACTACCCGTTCGGGTTATATGTACTTACGCTAATGTGTAATGGTAGGGTGATTGTGAGATGAAATGGTGGACCTACAGTTTAAAGTGGAATCTGAACCACGGTGGAGGACTGGCATTCCCCACATTCACAAGATGTCTTGTCAGAGGTGAACTAGTACGCTAATGCTTTCATCATTATGGTATTCAGGAGTCATCACGAGGTCAGAGTCACTCTTTACTCACTTGTCAAGGGGATTTGAAATCAGCACGATTAGTCATGTGTTAAAAGTTTTTGTCGCTTAACCTGATGGGCTGGGGTTCGATACCTAGCTGAAACCACAGAGAGGTTTATTATCCACGATGTGTCTTACCACCTCTAATAGTAAACTCTAATGCATTTCCTTAAACCTAAACTACTCAAATTATTTAAAAATAGAATGTAGCCATTATTGTTACTGTGCTCAGCGTCTTATTAACCATTCGGACTAACAGCAAATTGAATTGAGAGGATATGTACCAGAATTTGCGTGAGGGATGGTGGGAAACTATTTAGTCAAATAAAACCACTTCAATAAATCCAACCGAGGTTTGAATCCCTGCCTACCCGTCACCGAAAAAACGTATTAAATGAGATGGACGCCTTTTTCCTTACATACATATTATTTATTGATTTAATAGTATCGCTTGGGAGTAGGGAAGATAATGTTTTTTGAGAAGATTACCCGGTTGAGAATGATTTTGTGTTTGGTAAAATTAAGCTTATTTTAGCAAATACAATTTATTTAATTTTAAATGAATAATTTCTTTTAATAGTAATAATAATGGCGTGTCTGGACCACATAAATCCATAGCTCAGTTTACGCATAGCGTATAGGTTTGAGGAAAGATTATCCAGTACTAATGTACCGTTGCTCAGGGGACGCCCGAATGTACTAATCGTACATACTTTTTGTAAAGGCTCTTTCCGTGTCAGGGTAAAATGAAAGAATGATGATGAGGTAAAGCCAATGAAAATCTTAACCAAATTTAAACCTAATTAACAAAACCCTGGTGATCGCGGGAACTATCTCCCGTTAAAGTTAGATCCGCCAGCACCAGGGGGGGAATCGAACCTGGATCCTGTAGGTCAGCAGCTCTGACCACTACAACATGTGGTCGGTTATGTATTTGAATCAAGACGCAGCTTAGTTTTTAAATACTATAAAAAGTTAAATTACGAGATTATCTGCTTCAGTGGCCGCATGGTCTAAGCCTAGACCAGGGGTCAGCAACCTACAGCACGCGTGCCAAGAGTGGCACGTGGAGCGATTTGAATAAACATAATATAAAACTTTTATTTTTAGTTATAACTATTGATTTAAGAAATAATTTTAAAAACCGGTTTAATGTTTTAATGGTTCTGTTTCAAATTTTCAAAATAATGTCTTCCGAACTTAAATTTTGCAAAACACATTTATAGCTTTTGTATTTATTCTGACTTATCTTATTCATATTAAAATATTAAATATTCAAGAAACAGTAGTTATTTAAAGTATTCGATTTAGAAACATGGTACATTTACATTTTACAAGATCAACTTAAATTTGTTTTAATTGCACTAATTAACTAGTATAAAAATATTAACGATTTGGGTGGGCTTAGGTTGGTTTGGCACGCTGGACGACTTTGCATATTACTTCGGCACAACGCTACTAAAAGGTTGCTGAGCCCTGGTCTAGACCAATCGACTACCGAATTGGGTTAAAACATATTTCAAATTTCAAACTCACCTCGGAACATGGTAATTAAATCCAGACTTTTTTTTATTATGTAGCCATGCCTATAAAGGGGCATGTAAGCTATATGTTGGTATAGCCTATAGGATTAAAAAAAAGTTGATATTGTTATTTTCATTTTGAAATTTAATTTAATTTGCATCATGCCTTATACCCGTTTAGGCGATTCGCATTGCTATTACAAGAGGTAGGTATGAGTAAAATAGAATTTTGAGGAAGTATAACAGAATTTATGAGGAGGTGTAGAAACACTCTAGAATAGCCACCCTCAATACACCCTTCCGGTATTCTAATCTCGGTCTAACTGTTATTAGAAGAACTTGACAAGATGCGCTTGACGCTTAGTCCGCATGTTCACCAATCTAGTTGGCAGAATGCTCTAAATCCAGGGTTGTACCATGACACGACTCACAAACTAACTAGACTTTGATGTCTACACTCAGTGCTCGAATTGGATTGGAACGCACCGGAACGACATTTCGGTTGATACTAAAATATATTATTATAATTCCGGTTGATACAACACACGCTTAAAGCGTTCCACCTGCACACTAGAACAACACTTCTTCGTTCTTCCTATCGTTTTCCAAAAGGATCCCTATTCTAGTTTGAATGAACTCAGATCCTACAACGTATCTGTATAGTGTATTGGATTTTGAAAGGACCTAGATGCTACTACGCTTCCGTGTAGTGTATTGTATTTTGTATTACACTGGGTTTTCCAAGAATTTGCTTCACAACAGAGACGAAGATTCTTATAACAAGACAATGACATCAACACAAATATTTTACAGATTTAGCCTCCCCTTTTGTATTCTTTATTGCGGATTGTGGGTATTGTTTTTTAAAGGGGCATTTGCTGTTTCTGTACGCAGATAAAATATTTCTAACTGCAGCTTCACATTGTCTTTAATAGTGTAAATCCCATACATACCTATTTGAAGTTTTAATCTCTGTGCCACAAGTGAACCAGCAAATAAAAAATAAAGGCCCATATTTCATAAGTACATATTACGTTCAGCGTGAAATTTTATTTATCTACTCAAGTTAGCTACAATATTTCCTTGCCGCGAAAGTTTTATAACTTTACAAATTTTCTTCAAAATATTTATTGCATTGAATGAAATGAAAAATCAAATGGTGTCCGTTTGTCTATGGCTAAATATTTAGAAATGCTAAGCGTGTTTAATCAAATTTGAGTCTGATCAGTAGAGTCAGAATTTACGTTCAAATTAAAGTTCCAATATAGACCTATATGATGTCTGAAATATGCAAATATATACGAAACTCCACCACACAAATTATACTGACAATATTTGTTAAAAAAAATCAACCCACTGTCCTGGTGTGGTCCGAAATAATACTTAAATAAATTAAAATTTGAACGTAATTGACATTAAAGATTAGAATATGATTGTTTCTACCAATTTAATGAACGGCGTTTGTTACAAAACCTTTTATATTTAAAAAAATCATATGTATTAAATAATAAAGATAATTCTTAACATTCTCATCATTTTTCATAGCAACGTAAAGTAAAGAATTTTTCAAATTTTCTGGGGCTTTATTTTGCCTCTTCTGTAAATACATTTTTAGGATGAAACTCCTTTTTACTCCACAAGAAGTGATTGGGGAATGGTTTAGCATGCATATTTCTCTCATTGTTATTCAATTAATTTCAGTCTATTATTTCCCCCCCGAATTATAGGTATCCTACACATGTTTCGATGTTTCAAGTGTCTCTTTGCGTATAGCCCGAACGGGTAGTAAGACGCGGTGCTAATAATAATAAGTGTCTCTTTTTTTACAACAATGAAAGGGATGTGAAACAAAAATACTAACGTATCAAAAAAGGGACAAAATAAAATAAATACTACAAATATAAAGATATGCTATCATTAATTGTAAATAAAAAAAACTTGAAATGTAATATTTAATAAAATACTGGAAATACTTAAAATATGCGAAATATACAAAAACAAATGTTCTACATATGGATCTTTTTTGTATGAAATTTGCTAAAGGACCTGATACAGACTCCGTATCCGTAGGTCCGTGGTCCGTAGTCCGTGGTCCGTAAGAAATCGATGCTACAATATCAGATTGCTCTGAACCCAGAGTCCTTATCCGTAAGTCCTTACTCCGTAGAAGTTGCCCAACTTTAACTTTCTACGGACTCGTTTATACGGACTACCAATCACAGCCGAGTAAATATGCGCATGTGCCTTGAAATAAAGAAAGAATAGCAGTGATAGAATCCGTCGCTATAGAAACATATACAAAATGAAAAGATGGCTACACGCGGACCTATTCCAGATTTTTTTTTCTAAAAATTTAAACACCCAGGGAAGAGCGGCTTCTAGGAAAGTGTTTTCTGAGAAATGCCAAGATCTCAGAAATATTGGCTTTGCTTTTGTAGGTTCAACACCCCTATTTGGTTTATACTCCATTAACTAGCGTCATTTAATTTTTTGTAATTGATAAATTATGATGTTTAGCATTTTCAGGCTATTGCAAACACTTATTATTTTAAGTTTGATAGTTAGAATAAAGCTATAAATAAATTTCTTGTAATTGTTATCAACCTATATTTTAATATAAATACTGGAAGTTTTCTCAACAAAGTTGTTTTTGGTTTCTTTGATCAGCTGACTGCTTGACGCTCCGTGCTGTAGACTATTTTGTTTCGAATTTTTTGATTGGATGAAGTCTCTTACTATCTCATTGTTTGAAACGGTCACGTGATTACAGATATTGAGACTGTAATCGCGAGTAGAATTTCTTATGGACCAAGAGCACGGAGTACGGACCATGGACCTACGGATACGGAGTCTGTGTCTGGGCCTTAAAGAATAGGTTTTGCATCGTATCAATAGCGTATTCCAAAAATGCATACAAGTCCTAATATTCCTAACGAAACACATCGGTTTACAAAATACATATAAATCCTAACATTCCTAGCCAAACATCGGTTTACCAAATGCATACAAATCCTAGCATTCCTAACCAAACACTCCGGTTTACAAAATACTTTTAAGAAAATAAGTGTAATTAAAAACGGAAATATATGCTTACCTACATAGTTAAATATTGGATATCGTTTTACTGTGTCAATGTATTTTTTGTTTCAATATAAATCGATATTAATTAATTGTAGTTATCAATTAATTAGATGAGTATAGTAAACTGAAATGGGATATTAATTTTACTGAAATTCCTTTAAACTGGGATGGCTTGCCACGCAACTTTTTGAAGTGCGTTTACTGTTTAGACAATACAATAAGCTCTACCAATGTAATAGTTTTTTGTTGTAAAATAGATTAATGAATTATTGGTTGTTGTCACCTTTTCGGTTGTTAAAATTTCCCAATTCGAGCACTGGCTAAACTAATAACCCCCAAGTAATAAACCTTAACAGTTAAAAGTTATAGTATTTATGATACATTTTTAATTGGGGTATTTTTAACAGACAGATTATAGCATAACACAACTTACAGACTAAATTAAATTAAATCTAGACCCCCACGCCAATCTCAGCGTCTATGTATGTTTCAATCGGATAGCAGGACTAGCTTAGCCCGTTGCATACACATATTTTCGCCAGTGACATAAGAAATCGAACCCAGGGTCCTACAAAGTTGTAATTGACTAGTACAGAAACTTAACCATGGCTACAAGCTTTTGAGATAGAAAGTACCCATACAAATATAAATTAATTTGGACATCATCTGTAGGTTCATGGGCCTCAGTCGGCACCCTTAATCACTCAGGGACAAGGCAATTGTCTTAGCTTTTGAGATGGAAAGTACCCATACAAATATAAATTAATTTGGACATCATCTGTAGGTTCGTGGGCCTCAGTCGGCACCCTTAATCACTCAGGGACAAGGCAATTGTCTCTCTATGCTCTATTTTTTCCTCCAAAGTGAAAGTATCTCAACTAATCTGATCCTTGATTGGTATTAATTATCTGAAAATGCCCTTTGTTTGCCATCCGAGATAAGATCTATCGCCGTTATGCGAGCATATCTAATCCGCGCCGGGCAGCTCGCTCGATCTTTTCTCCTAGGAGGAAAGTCACAGGGCGGAGAGGGAAAGAGGGAGTCGTGTATCGGTTGGAAGTATGGGAACCAGAAGACGTATCATGACGTCACGTATCGTAAGAAGTCATCTCGGGTCAAGAGTGACCACCGCTAGACAATGCGGTAGGCACCCCCTCTTTCCACGACACGTCTTTCGGGAGCTCTCGGGACAAAAACTAACTCACTCCAAAAACGGAGGACGATTTGAGATCTGGTGAGTCTCTTGTTGGTTGAGTGGTTCGGGTGACCGTAAAATTTTCCGGGTCTTGATCCTGTCAGTTGGACAAATTCATGATTAATTTAAGGGTGGGGTTTGACATCGTATCACATAGAAACTCGGTTTGTTTACTTTACTAAAGGGATAAATTAACCTTTGAAGTTTTGTTGTGTTTGTACTTCACATCTAATTATTAAAATCGTCAGAAAAAATGGGTGTTGGGCTCATCTATTCTGGCTTGCCCGTGATGGGTAGGTTGGAGTTCGATTACCATCTAGGGGTATTTGAGTGACTTCCTACTTTACCCTCCACGCAAATCCGAATATATTTCCTCTAAAGAGTCTACCTATCCTCATCCTTACCCCACTAGAGTTATTAAAATAGGTATATCCCTGACAATTAATAAGGTATGGTGGGGAAAAACCTCACAACAGTGTCCATGTGGTCTAAGGCATCGAGTTTGCAAAAGACTGTAGTGCCAGTGACGTGGCGGTCGAGGGTCGAATTTCAGTCATGAAATATAGAGGTGATTTTTCGACATATGATTATTCACTCTCCCTGCTAACGTAGATGCCTTTTCTAAAACAAAAACCCTTGCCTCTTCTTCCTTCTCTATGAGATTAAATCATTAATAGCCATAACGCAATTGTGAAATATTCCAACAAATAATTTGATTACTGTATTTAGTCAAAATTTAATAAAATTAACTATTTATTGGCAAACTATTTTAAATAAAAGCATGCACAAGAGCACTAACATCTAAGTATATTAACATTAAATTCAGTCCAACGCCTTTTCACTAAAGGAACTTCCATTAACAATATTTTTACTAAACGAGGGAGACGGACTTATACTCTTTTCGAACTAAGAACCATTACTTACTGTTTGAAAAATTCGAATTAAAAGGTAACGTCTCCACAAAATTGCCAGCAAAGAAGTAAACTTAGACCTCAATATACTGAAGTAGTTTATCTGAATTGTCTTCACGTCCATTTTATTAAGCATGACCTATTGTACTGACATTCAAATTACTACGCGAATAAAAAACATTGTCTTAAAAAATAGTCAATTTTATTATTTGAGACATTATTGAAGAAAAGAAATCTTCTCCCCCGCTTTTTGGAAATATCAATAGTACCGGTGGCTATTTGATTACTGTGAACTCTTTAAAGTTGATTGTATACATGCGCCAAGAAGTTGTGTTTAGCGAATATAACTGATGTTCTAAAATTAATAACGAACCCCTATCCACCAGGATTTAATTTTTTTTAAACTAGAATTTTTTTTACTGTGATATTTTTTTTTTCTTTCCCTCCTCTCCTCCTCAATCACATAATTGAATTCGTAAGTTACTTTCTAGCTGTGAAAGATGAAACTAATTTTTAAATTTAAACTATCCGCGTACCCTTTTATTTATTTGCCAACATGTTATTCACTCATTCATATACATTCAATGCTCTCAAGGTCATTCAACCATCCAAATTTTATTGCACAATTTTAACAAGTTCTATAAATAGTGATTCAGTGATTTTAAATCACTACAGTTCACGAGTTATAAGGGGTCAACTTAATATTTGATGCTTTTCATGTACCGGCAAAGTAGCTGTTATTGTATGCGGCTGAAATTTTGTATAACTAGAAATTCATATGAGGTGGACACTATGAAATATTTATAATAATTTTATGTTAAAGACAAATAATTTTTAATATACAATCAATTTAAAAGTGGTAAAATTGTATCCTTTTTAATCACATATAAATACTGTTTTTTTCTACCCCGATAATTATTGGTTTTTATCTTATTTTGTAGTACACAATGTCGTTGATAAGAATTTATTTGGTCTTTTAGTCTAACTCTACTCGTTAGTTTTATTGATGGGACCGAATTGATAGTTGCGTTATTACAGATGAAGTGTCTATTTCATGAAATTTCTTGTGTTGACTGTACCGATTGTATAAGCAACACTGACTAGCAAGACGCTGTATGTCGGCCCTACAAAGACAGTGTCGGATTATCAAACTAATTACTCACACAAGTAAACCGCAAACTGGAGCTGGACCAATAATTAACATTGATCCCTTAAATCTTTCCAATATTTTTCTCCTTTTTTTCCCTTCTGATAGTAATTTGAAACTTGAGAAAATATTCTACTGTATCACTTGTGTGCTTGATTTTTTACTTATGTATTTCTTATATAAATATTACAATTCCCTTCATGATTGTATGAGTTTCACTTGCCTTACTGACTTTAAACTATATATTAAAATGTATATAAACAACTCAATAGTGCAGAAAATATAACATTATAAGATGATGATGGCGATAGTGGAAAAATACATCATTTGAATAAAAAACTTACCTAGCCTGGAAACAGTAATATATGTAAATTACCTTCTGTATTAAGTCGTTTTTCTAACCCATAGCGTTACTAAATATTATATTAATTTTACATGCTTATTGAACACGGCTAAGTTAAACATTAAAAAGAAACACAGAACAAAACCAATGAAACGAAACAAACAGGCGCTAATCATGCCAAAATCGATATCAACTTAAAATGATGAAATATTTGATTATTTACGAGGCCTAGTCTCTATGTACATATGATTTCCTAATGTGTGTGTGTGTGTGTGTGTGTGTGTGTGTCTTTCCACACCAACTAGAAGCCCCTAGATGACATAAAAAGATGAAACTTTGCCCACTTATAGTAATGGCCCCGAGACAGAGCCTAAATGGACTGGATTTCCGATTTTTTTTCCTCACTGAGATTTTGGTTGAAAACAATCTTCACCATAATAATTACCAATTCCTACATCTAGCCGAAAAAAATCTTGAAGCCTAGAAGACCTAGAAAATTGAAATTTCGCAGATAGGTAGCCTCTAACTTATAAGAGTGCACGAATACTTGGTACTGTAACTTAAAATTTCAATAGGGATCCCTCAAACACCAAAGTCAAAATATCTCAACGCCCAGAAGACAAAATAATATGAAGTTTTGCAACCGAAATGGTGCAGGACTATATGATGAACGAAAATTCTCACGGGGCACCCTAAAATGAGGTGTTTCCAAAATTCTAAAGTCAAAATCGTCTCGAAGTCCAGAAGACCTAGGAGGATGAAATTTCGCAAGCAGGTAGCCCCTAACAAATAAGGATTCAGGAATATTTTATAAGAGAAAATTCCAATTTGGGGCTTACAAAATGTGGGGGTTTCCAAAAAACCTAGTCAAAAAAATATCTTGAAGCCCAGAAGACCTAGGAAACTGAAATATTTCAGTCGGATACCCCCTAGTGTAAATAAATACAAATAAAACTTACTAATGTGTGTGTGTTTCCACACCAACTAGAAACCCCCAGGGAGCCTATAAAGCTGAAACGTTGCACAATAATAATATATACCATGGTACAGAACTATAGCGAAACAGTATTTTCGATCTGTTTTTGTCTGAATTATTTTTTGAAAACCTTTCACGAATTAAAATAACGTAAAAAGAGGTTTGCGATTTTCAGATTATATTACAAAAGATAAATTTCATCCTAATTATTCGAGTTTATTTAGGCTGCTACCGACAACCTTATAAACTGGTAAGTAATAAACACATAACAAACGTTTATTTATAATGTATGTAAGTATAGTTTATTATTATTTATTAACTAAACCACATCAACTACAAAGCTGCTAAAGTTGGGTAGGAACATTCTAGGAACATACATTTCAACTACACCATATATAGTTTTTATTTGAATCACTGCTTCTACAAATAATTGCAAACAAAATTTGAAGTGAGCAGGCTATTTGTGTCTCGGAACACAATATGGTTTGAAAACCTAATCAGAATCTGATAATGTTGGATTCTCCAGATGTAAGTTAGCCAGTGGTTCATAATTTGCTACTGTTTGGTGTTCAAGGGGCGAGGTACCAATGGTTCATAATGAGCTAAAGTTGGGTGTTCAAGGGGCGAGGTACCAGTGGTTCATAATTAGCTAAAGTTGGGTGTTCAAGGGGCGAGGTACCAGTGGTTCATAATTAGCTAAGGTTGGGTGTTCAAGGGGCGAGGTACCAGTGGTTCATACTTAGCTAAGGTTGGGTGTTCAAGGGGCGAGGTACCGGTGGTTCATAATTTGCTATGGTTAGATGTTCTAGAGGCCTTGCTTCTAGTGGTTCATTATTGGCTAATGTTGAATGTTCCTTATAATTCAATTTGTGTGAATCCATGTGTTCATGTTCGGGCACATATGAGCAAAAACGAACCATAAAAAATGGTACAGAGTTTTGCTACATTACATTTTTCAAAATGGGGCAGGCCAAATTGATCTCAAGTTTTCTAGAGGTTTCGGTATAGAGAAAGTTCAAATTGACCCACCACATTAGATATTCTCTAGACTTCCTAATTTTAGAAAAAAATGCTCATTTTCGGGCACATATGAGCGAAAACGGAGCACAATAGAGTGACGTGAATAGAATTTTGTTATGTTGTGTTTTCAATATATGGCGGGTTAGCTTGAGTTCAAGATATTCTACCACATTAAATGTTATCTTAAAAGTCTAATGTTAAAGCACACATGTTCATGTTCGGATACATATTAAGACAAACAACTGAACAAAATAATAATAATTTATTTTCGGCAATGTGACGAGCTAACTTGAGTTACATCCCAGGGACGGAGTCAAATCAAAGTTAAACATTCCGGTGCCAATTAAAAAGTGACAAGTTAAAAATATAACATTGTAGGTCTTGAAGTATTTGTAAATGAAGTGAAGAGAAGCGGTAATTCCTTCTGAAGGTATTTACAAACATGTGGGATAATCTCAAGCACAGTAGGTCCATCTTGTCGGGCCATCACCACTTGCCCCCCTCTTGCCTTCTTATGTTTAATCACTACCAAGACATTATAACCTCGGTTCAATCCTCGGTCCCGGCAAAGATTTATCTGATTACCAAACCCTTCCTTCACCTCTGACAAGACATCTTGTGAATGTGAGGAATGCCAGGTCTCCACCGTGGTTCGGATTCCACGTTAAACTGTAGGTCCTTCATTTCATCTCACATTCACCCTACCATTACACATTAGCGTAAGTGCGTATAACCCGAACGGGTAGTAAGACGCGGTGCTAATAATAATAATAATAATTATAACCTCAAAAGGTCTTTCTCATTCTCGGAGAGGCTTTCTTGTCGAATGGCCTTAACTACTTTTAGGAAGACTGCCTGGTAAATCTAATATATGAATTCCACACCTGGTATTCAAACACAGAACTTTATATTAAAATACTTAGGAGCAGTGATTAAGTGGGGTTGTAATTCTGCATTTCATATTATCTGTAGTTGTCATTTTTGACATATAGAATCCATTCTGATAAACTAATAATAAAATAGCTTAAGTTTTAAAATGTTAACTGCAATTTTTATATGGCATTTTACAAACCAATATATTCACCGCCATCTCACTGTAAGTGTCAATCTTCTAAAATAATGCAGTTTTTCTGTCTTGTGTTGAAAAAAACATTATGGCTATAGATGAAGGCTACAAATTAGTATGAACAACTATCAAACAAAGGTTAACACAGCTTTCTAGAACATTTTTAACAACAAAAATTTCACCCACCTAATTGTGTTTACCTCGCATGATTTTTTTAAAAAAAATATTCAAGTTATAAAATCCAGACCTTTTAATCCACATTAAAAAAATCATTTAAGGATTTATTGAGTCAAAAGTGGGACACCTGTCGTCATGCATTACACTCAAAAAAATACTAATAACTATTGAGATCCTAATTTTATTAATTATTATATATATCATGAGAGTAACGTATTCACTTTAAATCATTAAAATATAAGTAAGGTACCTTTTAGAAAGATGCGCCACTTTCACACCCTCCATTATCGACAGACGGCAGTTCGAGAATCGAGATTTCCTCCAAGTTCTCCAAAAAGTCACAGCTGTAATCGCAAAGCGCATCCAGCTAATAGTGGAAATGAAGACGCTAACAAAATTATTTTTGATACTATAACTACGCAATTTGCAGAATTAAAGACTGGTAAACAGAAATTTTGAATGTTGTTATCAGTTACTTTTAAAAACTGTCTAAGTACTAGTATAGTATTTAGAATTTAGAATTATTTAAAGATGTATTGTAAGTAGGGCCTATTTATTGTTATCCTACTAAATCAAAATTTTCATTGTCCGTTTCCTAAACATTTAGTATTTCCCTTATATTACTACCAAGTAGCCTTGAATATCATGAGTTGAACTATCCTTTGTTAGGGCAGGGGTTCACTGATTTAACTGCCTTTTATTGAGTTGAAGCTCGCTACATTTCTGCCTTTTTACAGGATTGGTTTTGCAACTTTATTTTTATCTAAGATCTTACTAAGGTTATTATAGGAATTTGGTTTTCACACTGGGTATAAGGTGCCAAAATCGAGACCCGCCCAAGGCACCAAATGCACTTGCTACGTCACTGCCCGGCATCCACGGCACGCTAAGTAGACCTACATCTATAACACAAATAATATAATAACGGAATTAGTTCTAAAAGCTTAATTATTTATGGATTGCTCCAAATGTGAATTTTCATTTTTCTTATTAAAGTATTTCACTACGGATATTTTATAGTTCTAAGAGTGTGTTACATTTGAGCAGATTTTTTTTATCACCACGTTTTACTACCCGTTCAGGTTATACGCATACATGATAATTATTCTATTGGGATAGGGATAAGGAAGGGCGCATTTTAAAGGTAATTTACCTGCGTGGAAGGAGAGTGGAAAATCATTTTAGGAAAAAACCCCTCAATAGATTCAACCAGCATTCGAGCCCTGATTTCCTCGTCATCAGCAGGCCAGTCCATAAGAATGGGAAGGGGAGTTAAGGGTTCAACTTCTCCATCCCCCGTAATTTTCCTAAGATTTTAGTACTAAGATTAAAGCTGGCCTTGTATCACATTTCAAATAATTTATAGAGGAATTCACTTTTTAAAAGATTTTCAGGGAAAAACCACTCAATAAATACCCGTAAGGGGTCACCCCAAATAACTTCCATTATATATAATATTTTTTTAAATATCCAAGCAATCCAATCAAATATCCATTAAGCTTTTAAACACATACAATTTTCAAAAATATGTTGGGGAAGACCACTTTCAACATTCTTAAGGCATCCAATTAAAAAAATTCCGAGTGAGGACGATTTCAAAATAGCTTCTAAGAGCATCCAGTTTTAAAAATGTACTCGTGGAAGACCACTTCGAGGCATCGAACTTTGTAGGGGGAAAAAATTAAGCAAAGTACACTTTAAATAGATTCTAAGGCATAGCAAATTTCAGAAAATTCTGAATGGGAGCTACTTCAAAAATATTCTAGGGAATCTTATTTATAAAAAGGGTTTTGGTGAACACATCTTAAAATAGATTTTAGAAGCATCAACATTTTCAAAAATTGGTCAAAGAAGGAGTATTCCAAATACCCTCTAGGAGTATTCACATTAAACAAAAAATGTCGGGGGTGCACTATTCTAAATAGCTATTAAAAGAGTATAATTTTTAAAAGGTTTACAAACGAGGGTAACTAAAACTATGTTCAAGAAGCATCAAATTATCTAACATTATCTAGGAGAGAGGAATGTAGAAAGTTCCTTAAAAAGCTTTTTTGTTGCAAGCTTTCCCTTCCTACACTAATAAAGTCCCACCACTACTGCATAAAATAAACATTGATCTGACATCTTAGGGTTTAATAGTAAGTCTTAGCAACATGTCCTATGCTTATGATTTGGAAAGACCCCTCCCTCAAAAAATTAAATTTTCCCTACGAACATGAGTCGATCTATTACGAGATTGACACCTTAGAACCAGGGGTCGGCAACTAGTTGATCTAAGAGAAATTCCTAGTCGCTCGCGTAAGAAAACTACATCATCATTAAAAGTCGATTTTTGAGTTTTATGAGCTCGCAAATATAACAAGTACTTTCACTTTGAGCGTGACCAAAACTACCTTGATCGTTCATAACCAGTAAAATATTTTTAGAAATTTAAATAGTTTAATATAAGGATATACGTTTCATTGCTTCTATTTTTTTTTCTATAAAGCTGGGCACACAAATATTTGAGCAAAAATTTAATTTAAGTAAGGTATATACCAAAAAAATCAAACGTAGATGGGAGAAACGGTGTGTGATCGCGAAAACTTTGATAAATTTATAACCTTTTGCGAAAATACGAGCAACCACCTTTATGACTGAAGCTATACTGCTTTCTAAGCAGTATGATATACCTTGATTTTTTTTAAATGACTGGACATTTGAAACACTTTTTTTTATTAAACATACAAACGCATTTTTGTGAACAACATTTATAACATTTTACGATATTATTGGTATTATTTTATAGGTATTGACAATATCTATAAAATTAACAGCTACACATGACATGAATTGACGTATAGTTACGTGAAAGTAGATTTGTAACTTTTCTAGCTATCAGATAAGCCCATTCCTAAAAGAATTGGGGTAAAGCTGGAGCCACGTTTGTTGACGTCTGACTTTTAAGTGACCGTCTTCAGTAAATATAGTATTCCACTACATAACATGATAAGCATTCCTTTGTGTCAGCCGTACGTGGGGCGGCCTTCACTAAGGATATTCATTGTGCACCATAAATTATCCACCATTAAAACCGAGCAGCGACTTGAAAAGCAGAGATCTACAGATCAACACCGATATCTTCCTCTTCAAAATGAGATGGTCTTGCATAGGTGATCAAATGGTCTAACGCGTCACTCTCGTGTTATATTGGATTGCTGGTGAAGGGGGGATTGGGTTTCGAGTCTCGGTTGGGTCTACTGAAGGTACTTTTTCCTATAATGGTTTCCCACTTTCCCTCCATGAAAATGAGGGTACATTTACTTTAAAATTATTGCTTTCTCATTCACCTTATTAGCGTAATTAATGTATGTTTGTGTATAACATAAAGGGGTACTAAGACGTGGTGGAAAAAACAACTAAAATGAAAAATTTTGAAAACAAAATATGAATAGGGAAATTTTAATTTTTCCATCTGAAAAACAAAATGGGATTTATGTTTACTGCCTCTTTCCAGATATTAGTATTTTATTAATCAAGCTCCCCTGGATCAAAATAAAAATACAACTTTCTTTATATCCGGACCAAGATGTCCCTATTGCGACTTCCTTCCGTCTTCCTGATTGCGGCACACCCAGGGGTATGAAAAATACAATTAATTTTTAATACAAGTTTAAAACATGCAAAATACGTCTGTAATATAGAGTAATGAAGATGTTTCTAATGCAGACGCTAAGTTTTAAGGCCAACTTTATGAATTAATATTCTAAAGATGACTCGTTACATATAATTAAACTTTTCCTAAAATTTACAACCTAAAAATGTATAAAAAATAGTAAAATAACCTTTGAAACATAATGTGCTCACCCTCCTTCTCCAAATTTATGAGTGGAATTTCTTGATCCTACCTTGTGCTCACATAATTAAAAGTAAAGGTCATTTCTATCAAAATTTGGACTTAATAGGCCCTCCTTTACGTTATCTGATCTACCAGAACCTATGTTTTTACCTCCGAACGTAGCGCCCGGTGATGCGTACGTCGGTGTAGGACGATTCCTGAAGAGTATTACCGGTTAGCTTGAAGCGTACTTATTTCGGGAAGATACGTGAGCACTCCCTGTCCTCCTACTCGCCCCCGACTCCCCACCTGCGCGCACACCATTGGAATTATAGGTCTGCTGCTCTTCAATTAAGAGACGTACCATTTCAAGTGCGGCTACAATATTCGCGTACTTATTTCTATATATTTCTTATTTTCCTCCTTATCCCCCCCCGCCACTAATTTTACCCTTCTTCCTTTTCTTTTGGTGTCCATGACATAAATACATGGACTTCATCTTATCTATGGGATGCGGGGGAGTTCTGTAATAGTCGTCACGAAGATCTACAGTGAGCTGAATGCACGGTGGGAACATGATGGCATTTTCAATCCACTCGAGGGCAATTTTTTAAAAACTATATTCCATCTATTTATATTTTTCTGACTCACTTTTTGGCTACTCTCTTCTCACTTGCCCATAACTGTGACATAATGGTCAGGGAGGCCGAATGACTATCCTGAAACCCACGTTTTCAGTCTGGGTAGTGTCTTTATTAATTTACTATGCCCCATTTGTATATGGGCGTGTCTCAATGATATAATAATAAAATTATTATCGCTTCGTTTAGGGAAGTTTTTAGTACTTCTGTATTAGGTTGGATTAATTTTAAATAGTGTTCTGTTGCAGCATGGTGCTTAGTAGATTCCCGTTCATAGCCTTGGATTAAGTAAAATATATTTTTGGTGTTGGTACTTATTCCAAATATGATTTTATTTTTGCTGCTTTGTACAGTGGAATGTTTAAAAATCTGATCTTTCGATTTGGAAAGTTTTTGTTTCATCTCATATTGAAATAGTTTCTAGGGGTTGTGGAGCATTTACGTTCACCATATAAAGTATCTTGATTTTATAAATCAAGATATTTGTATCCATTTCCAATTTTTTTTTTGTTTGAAAGTAAAATATGGGGTTAAATTTATTTAAATGCCTTAGAACTTAAATTTTGCTATGATGAAAGTTTTATTGATAAATTACTACTAGGCATTTTTATTAGGTGCACGTTACTATAGCTAGGTTCACGTTACTATAGTCAGGAATCCATTTACTTTTATTTAAAACGTGTTTATGTTTGAAAACATTCATTACATATGAAGAATAGTATTTTATGTTAAATTAGTGCCAGTTTAAAAACTGTGTAATATATATGGTCTGCCTTGATTGATTAGTTTTTAATATAATTTGAATGTAATTTGTTACTAATAATAATAATAATACTAATACTTAGCACCACCTCCTACTGCCCATTCAGGTTATACGCTTAAGTACTTATTACTCTAATGGATTAGGAATTGGGAAGGTTGAATATAAAGGAAGTGAAACCATATTTGCGTGGAGGGAAAGTGGAAAATTCTTTAGGAAAAACCACCCCCAGTTCACCCGAGCGAGATTTGAACCTCGATCTCCACGTCCTCGGAAGTCAAGCTCAACACAAAACTAGCGCGTTAGCTAACTACACCACCGAGGCGGGTCATTTGTTACTAAACCTGATCTTTGAAAACCATCCTTGGATTTTTCATATTTTAATCGTAGAGGACATTGTTATATTATTTATTAATTCTTTCCCTCTCATTGTGCTGTACATACCCATTTGATGCATTACACAACTTTTTTTAAAAACTAATTTAACACGCTGCATATACATTTACGTGGGACATTGTGTACATATATAATCAAGGTACTTGTGAAGAGATCACGCCCTTCAATTACACTTCATTCCCCTTCATTAGCACCTCGACACGTTTGGAATCTCAACTGAAAATCTACCTCACACGAACCAACATTACATTCTCCGCGCTATGGTTTTCCCTTAGCACCTTCACGTAATTGGCACTGAGAGGATAAATCACGGCCAAATGAGAGGTTATATGGCCACCCACATCACTATGATAGTGTTTGTTCATTTATGTGGAAAATATACATATGGCACGTATATATTGGTAAAGTACCCAGGCTCTAATCTTTGGTGATGAACCATTGAGGTAAAGGATGAGTAAACAATTAGAAGCCCCTACAAGTTTTGCTATCATAGTGTATATTTTTAGCCCGAACACGAAGCTGTTGTTTTGTATCAACACTCTAAGGATTCCAATACCAACGTCGAGACTGTAATTTACTTGGAATCATATACAATTTTACCAGTAGTGCTCGGGTAGTATGGTACCAACTTGACCTTTGACCTCACAAACACATATTTGCGCAATAGGTGTCCATTCGATGCCGCGTCAAAACCCTTTTCCCCGCCAGAGGTCATTGACACTTTTAATCTTGTTCAATCCTGTAAATTTTATTTTTTTATTAGGGAGAGTGCCCAATTGTTTATTTTATTTTTTATGTGTGCTCCAGGTGTTTTTTTAATCGGGCGCCATTTTATCGAGTTTCTGGGAAGATATTGGTGCGTTTTTTATGGGGGTGTACGCCCAATTACTTGAATCCCTGTGAGAATGTTGGTTTATTTTTGTTTTGAATCCACTGATGTCGTGTAGATTGTGTCAGAGCGCCTCTCGCTTTGGGAGTTGAGAGTGGAGACCAAGTCGGTCCCTCCTCTTTTCATCCCTTCATAGGGAATCTCCCGTACTACCCCTAAAAGTTCACCCCGTGACGCACAAACCTTTCCCACCTGAGCTTAATGACATTTCTCTCTCCGCATACTTATCGCCCCGAGGAGTGGTACAGTTGAATGCACGCTGAACAAGTACCTTCAGTTCAACGTGGCAAAAAATAATTGTTTTAGTATTTCCCCATCCAGAACCCAGGGTTCGCACCAAATAAGTTGGTTTATATTGAGTGTGCATTTCCCTCGAAACCTAAAATAAAAATATTCCATTTTCGTGACTAAGGTTCGTGACAAATTAGGTAGTTCCTCAAACTCTATTCTCGTATTGCGCAGGCATTGCCTTCGCAACATAAAATATAAACATCTCATCTTTGAGAGTAAGGTTTTCGCCAAATAAGTTAATTAGTTTTGTATTGATCGTGTCACAAAATTCAGTCAAAGAGCCCAACACCGCACATTTAGCTTTTATTTCGGCGGGTATGGATAAAGATCTCTTGCGTTAGCCCAAGTCCAAACAGCTACTACCCGTCCGTGTCGTTGAACATACCCACCTGGCTTTCAGTAATGACGATTCTGTGTAAACCTTGTGGACATGGGCTTTTGGTCAAATTAATATAATATTGCAGCATTAGAAACGTTTAGTTTAATAGGAAATTAGAAATTAACCTAAACATATTTACTAAAGAAATGTTTTATTTAATTTTGTTATGAAACATACTGTACTGACTTACATGGTAATATATTCATTGTATGCGTTTATAAAAACTAAATAATAACCAATGTTGAGGGAAAATAGGAGATTTTTGTTTTTATATTATGTGTTGGACATTTTATGGGTACATTTACGTGGGACATTGTGTACATATATAATCAAGGTACTTGTGAAGAGATCACGCCCTTCAATTACACTTCATTCCCCTTCATTAGCACCTCGACACGTTTGGAATCTCAACTGAAAATCTACCTCACACGAACCAACATTACATTCTCCGCGCTATGGTTTTCCCTTAGCACCTTCACGTAATTGGCACTGAGAGGATAAATCACGGCCAAATGAGAGGTTATATGGCCACCCACATCACTATGATAGTGTTTGTTCATTTATGTGGAAAATATACATATGGCACGTATATATTGGTAAAGTACCCAGGATCTAATCTTTGGTGATGAACCATTGAGGTAAAGGATGAGTAAACAATTAGAAGCCCCTACAAGTTTTGCTATCATAGTGTATATTTTTAGCCCGAACACGAAGCTGTTATTTTGTATCAACACTCTAAGGATTCCAATACCAACGTCGAGACTGTAATTTACTTGGAATCATATACAATTTTACCAGTAGTGCTCGGGTAGTATGGTACCAACTTGACCTTTGACCTCACAAACACATATTTGTGCAATTGGTGTCCATTCGATGCCGCGTCAAAACACTTTTCCCCGCCAGAGGTCATTAACCCTTTTAATCTTGTTCAATCCTGTACATTTTATTTTTGATTAGGGAGTGTACCCAATTGTTTATTTTATTTTTATGTGTGCCCCAGGTTTTTTTAATCGGACCCAATTTTTTCGAGTTTCTGGGAAGATATTGGTGCGGTTTTTTATGGAGGTGTGCCCAATTGCTTGAATCCATTAGAAAATGTTGGTTTATTTTTGTTTTGAATCCACTGATGTCGTGTAGATTGTTTCAGAGCGCCTCTCGCTTTGGGAGTTGAGAGTGTAGACCAGGTCGGTCCCCCCTCTTTTCATCCCTTCATAGGGAATCTCCCGTACTACCCCTAAAAGTTCACCCCGTGACGCACAATCATTTCCCACCTGAGCTTAATGACATTTCTCTCTCCGAACCCTTATCACCCCGAGGAGATGATACAGTTGAATGCACGCTGAACAAGTACCTTCAGTTCAACGTGGCAAAAAATAATTGTTTTAGCATTTCCCCATCCAGAACCCAGGGTTCGCACCAAATAAGTTGGTTTATATTGAGTGTGCATTGCCCTCGAAACCTAAAATAAAAATTCCATTTCCATGACTAAGGTTCGTGCCAAATTGGGTAGTTCCTCAAACTCTATTTTCGTATTGAGCAGGCATTGCCTTCGCAACATAAAATATAAACATCTCATCTTTGAGATTAAGGTTTTCGCCAAATAAGTTAATTATTTTTGTATTGATCGTGTCACAAAATTCAGTCAGAGAGCCCAACACCGCACATTTAGCTTTTATTTCGGCGGGTATGGATAAAGATCTCTTTCGTTAGCCCAAGTCCAAACAGCTACTACCCGTCCGTGTCGTTGAACATACCCACCTTGCTTTCAGTAATGGTGATTCTGTGTAACCCTTGTGGACATGGGCTTCTGGTCAAATTAATATAATATTGCAGCAGTATAAACGTTTAGTTTAATAGGAAATTAGAAATTAACCTAAACATATTTAGTAAAGAAATGTTTTATTTAATTTTGTTATGAAACATACTGTACTGACTTACATGGTAATATATTCATTGTATGCATTTATAAAAACTAAATAATAACCAATGTTGAGGGAAAATAGGAGATTTTTGTTTTTATATTATGTGTTGGACATTTTATGGGGAAAACCCCTTTGAGGGTCTTTGATGCAAAATATAAAGTGTTCAACTTTAAAAAAATAATTTATAACATTTTTTTATAATTACTTGATCTTTTAGGAATTGAAAATATATAAAAAATTAATTAACATAGTTAAAAATAGGTGGTTGAAACTAGGGACGAAATAAATCATTCTTTAATCAAAATTGAAAGTGTACAGAGTCTAAAAATATTTGTATTCTATTGTTTTATAATAACTTGTTTTTATTTTAAGGAAATATTTGTCTCGCTAATCACTATTATTTATTTAAAATCAATAATTTTAAGTTTGGCTTAAGTGTTTGCTAGAAAATTTCACCCCCTTTCCCCAACCCACCTTTGTCTACAATAGTATTTTTTTTATGAAGAACTGCATTAGATGGCTATAAAATCTATAAATCTACTTTAATATATTAATACACCAAGTCTTTAGGACTTTAACTGTTATTTTTACTCTAAAAATAACAATATAATTAAAGTTTACATTTCCTAAAATGTCCTATATTTTGGATTGGACCAAAGTTACAATGATGTGTAGCATGCTACCTATTTAGAACCAACTTATTTATTAATACCATTGAAAGGCGTATAACCCGAACGGTTAGTAAGATGTTGTGCTTAGAATTTTTTAAAAACATTCAAATAAGACATATTTTTAGTTAATTCATTTAGACATTTAGATTTAGTCATCGAACAATTAGAAGAGTTTAATAGTAAATATATATTTTGTTATTGATAGGTATATAACCCGAACGGTTATTAAGATGTTGTGCTTAGAATTTTTTAAAAAACATTCAAAGAAGACATATTTTTAGTTAATTCATTTAGACATTTAGATTTAGTCATCGAACAATTAGAAGAGTTTAATATTAAATATATATGGTGTTTCATACTCATCTACTACCCTATAATATATGTTTGTTACAATAGTACTGTATTAGTGATGGATTAATAAGGTATCCTGGTGTGTCGGTACATCGCCTTACTCTCCTAGCGGTAGTAACACGGGCAACGGTATACTGGCCGGCAAGGCAGTATCTATAATAGGGATACTGTTTGTAGGAATATTGCAAGCACGCTCAGGGTAAGATTTAGCCATGGTTGTACTTGTGGTATACTGTATAAAATGTGCTTACACCAATCGGTACAGAATCCTTACCATAAGCAGTGAATAGTGTCATGGGTGCGGGTACGATCAAGGCTAGTAGATTGATCTACTCTATATAATATTACTACAAGAAACTGTGAAAGAATAGCCTTGGCTGACCAAAACTGAGTTTAAAACTGAAGGGCCCATCGGTTGACAAATTGGTGAGAATATGGACTATTGAAACATAAAATGTGAGAGGAGTGTCTGGTAAATAGAATGAACCGCTAGGGGAAATTATTGGAAGAAAAATATATATTCTGTGTGTATGTGAAACCAAATGGAAAGGGAAATATATTTTGATAACAAGTGATGGTAGTCTGGCACTGTGGTCAATCTGGATGAGTGGGTAAGGGGAATTCAAGGAGTAGGTTTAATCCTAAGCCCAACAGTTAAGTTGTTTGCGAGAAAGTATGATTTGGTTGAGAAAGTATGATTTGGTGTCATCCAAACTTCTATGGGTACGTATGAAAATAGGTATTCGTAAAATTATGTTGGTTGCTGGTTATGCTAAGGTGGAGGATGAAGACGAGAATGTGAGAGTGGAATTTCGGAATGAGCCCAATAAAGTCTTGAATGCATGTGAACCGTGAGTAAATAATATTTTGTTGGGAGATATGAATAAATGGGTGAGTACCCAAAGAGAGAATTCAGAAAGAGTGTTAGGAAAATATGATGACAAGGTGAAAGAGAATGTTAATTAATTAGTGAGTCTATGTATATAAAAAAATTATTTGTGTCGAACACATTGTTTTAAGAAAAAATATATTGACTTGTATGCATGACAAAAGGGTGTTTCGAAAACGATGATTGATTTTGTAGTGTATGATGAGATATTGATAAGTTTATTAAGAAATTATAGGGCCGTGCGTGGAGCTAAATGTGGAACGGATAAATTCCTAGTGATCTCAGTAGTTGAATAAGTAGGGACTTTGTGAGGAAGCAGCGCAAGAGTAGTAAGCAAGTAAGAGTGAAAGTGGAAAAGTTGCAGGGTAAAAGTGTGAGAGCGCAATATAAAAGATTGTTGGGCAAAAAATTAACTATACACGAGCATAAATGGAATGTCGAAATAAGTACTAATGATATTGAAAGTGCTTGGAACAGAATCAAAAAGGATGTAGTTAATTGCGCGAAGGTTGTGTGTGGATCTGTGGTGGTGGGAAACTTAAAAAGAAATGCTTGATGGAATGAATATGCGAAAGAAGCTGCGAGAGAAAAGAAAGAAGCATACAAACCAATGATTGCTATGAAGAGTGAAGCAGAATATAAGAAGTTGTGGAACATATACAAAGAGAAAAATATGAATGCAAAGAAATTAGTAAAGGAAAGTAAAGGGCAAATGATTTTAAAAGAAGGAAAATGAATGAAGAATCATTTTGAAGGTAAATAAGAAGTTTTTCTGGAAGTGGGTAAAGAAATGAAATCAAGGAGTGCAAGGAAGGACCTATATAATTCAGAATGAACGTGTGAGCAGACATGGAATTAATATGATATAAGAAAGCGATGGAGAGAGTATTTTGAGCAATTGTATGGTGACAATATAAAGAAAGTAACAGAAAATAGAGAAAATGCTATAACGATTGAAACAATTAAAGAGGCTGAGGTGTTTAAAGCTATGAAAATGGTAAAGATCTGGACGCATATGGGATCACAAGCGAAATGCTTAAGTGGTGGAGGGGGAGGAGTGTGTGTTGTTCAATGTGTGTGCTGGGATTTCGAACACTTCTAGTGACTATAAGAATGCTGTCATCTTTCCTTTGTATAAAAACAAATGCAGTAAGAGTGAATGTAAGAATTATAGGGTAATTAGTATGTTGATTATTCCAGGTAAGGTTTTTGGAAGAGTTTTAATTAAGGGGTTGCATGACAAAACTGCGAGTAATATTTGAGGTGTGCAATGGGGTTTAATACCAGGTAGAGGCTGCATGGACCAGACATTTGTATTCTAGCAAGTGATTGAGAAATGTATGGCAGTAAGGAAGAAAGTATATTGTGCATTCGTTGATCTGGAGAAGCGTATGATCTGTGAATAAGAGTATGTTCTGGAATGCTCTTAGAATGTATGGTGTGGATGTATGATTAGTAAATGCAAGTATAGCGGTGTATGATGAAAGTAAATTGTTTGTTAGGGTGAATTAAGCTTTAAGCGAATAGTTTGGTATTGAACAAGGTGATAGGGAAGGTTGTGTTATGTCCCCGTGGTAGTTTAATGTTTTCATGGATAGGTGTATGAGGGATGCTTGTAAGGACCCGGTGGGTGTACAATTTGACAATGTGAATATGAGAGTGCTGATATATATATATATATATATATATATATAGATGACGCCGTAATAATGGATGAGATTGAAAGTGACTTGGAAAATGCATTACATCGTTTGAATGTGATGACAGACAGAATGGTATATATATATAATAAAGTGTGTTAACGCCAACATCGTTTGAAGTGTAGGTTTGTCAGGATAAACACAAGAGCATGCTGAATGTGAGAATAAATTAGCCAAAGCTTATTATTTATGCTTTTAGTGAGGATTACTCCATCTAGATATTATATTCTGAAAATTGAAAAATGACACCTGGACATGGGAATCGAACCATTGGCGTAGTACGCCTATGCTCTAACCACTGAACTATCCAAGAATCGTCCCGTGACCAGGGTCATTCTTCACTCATATTTTAAGGCAGAGGTTATGATAGATGTGCTATTTGGCTATTTGATTCTTAATAATGCAATCCCTTACAATTATAATAATTGTACAAACGATTATAAAATACAGTCTACCAAGTGACACCCCTAAATATTCACCCCCATCCCCATCACTACCATCAATAATCTGTCACGTGGTCTATTCCTTTCTAGACGTTTCAAACTACATATGTGCCGAAATAGATTCTGGTATCATCACCCTTGATCTATTCCTGTATTGACATGTCTGGTCGATAAACTAGCTCCGGAGTCAAGTAATAGGTTATGACGTAATTAGGATTGTGACATCACCCGCGGACAATTACTATCTTGACTTGTCATGATACCCAGATATCACTGAGGTTGAGTCTGTATTTAGGGACCATCTAGAAAACACATTCACCCCTCTCCAGCAGCAGTATTCTATATAGTATTTCTCGCTTTTGGCATGTGCGGACAGCCTGAAGTGAGGATGCGGACAGCCTGTAGTGAAGATTGGATGGTGGAAGGTGTTCTGACAGAACGTGTGAGGTGCCCCTACACCTCTCAATATTCTGTTCTCCTTTTGGTCGGACATGCACCCCTATTGCTTAGCTATGTTCCCCATTTTCTCAGTTTTGTTCCGCATTTGGTTGTGTAGAGTTTATTGGCATAAAGCTACAAAAATAGTGTAAAACCTACAAGAATTGAATAGCAAACACGATTGAACTCACCAAGCCCCATTCAGCAGTGGCCCCTCCCCAGTGTACTTCACGCACAATATGCAGTGAACAATAACAACATCAGACTAAACGAGCAAGCAGTGTGTATGCTCGCACCAGGAATTAGCGTGAGGCATGCTGGGAAAGCGTGACGTATTTGCGTAATAAAGTGATGATGTGGTCAGGAAACTATTGTTTCGTCTCCGTCCACCACATGCTCGAACATTCGACGTCCGTCTAGTTACCCCTTCCCCCTCCTCCTTGTTGTATGTTCACCTAAGTTTTGTCATCCCCTCTTCCCCCTTTCCGAGCCTGAATTTCAAACGTATATAATCATGTAACTTGCATTGGTATACCACTCTTGTCAGGATGACGTCCTTGGGCACATCTTGGTGTCAAGGATGTTCATAAGGTATAAATTACGTTTCATCTTTTATACTCTGAAAATTCCTTTTCGGCCATAAATATTGTTAGTTAATTTAAATTATATAATCATGGCTAGGGATAGTATATTTAACTTTGATTTGGTTAGAAATTGGCTTAGTTATAGTAAATTATATTTGAAAGTTTGTTAAGTTGGCAAAATAAAATCAAAGTTCTATTTTTGAACTCAGGAGTTAGCTGCGTTTTCTCGATCAAATATCAGGGATAGGAAAATGATAATTCCCTTGTTGTGTTTTGAGTGGACTATTGTTGCACGAAATGTATACCCTGTGTGGTGAAAGATGTCAAGGTTTTTTAAATGTTAGGTTTAGGAAAAATATGAAACTTAGAGACCATCTGGCTGTAAAGTTAGTTTATTACTCATTAATGTTTTGAAACGTTTCCCTTTTTGTAATATGTTGTATTGCGCTAACGTGTATTTATGTTGACAAGAACGACTATTACTATACTTGTTATAAACAAGCTTTAATTCTATTGAGAATGGTCAGTGAGACCTGTTGTGATTAGTTTTCTAATGCTATACATTTGTATTGATATTAGTATTCAAATCTGGGTGATTGTGTAGACCCATTGTTAGTACTTTTCTAATAATTGCTATGTATTTATAGTTAGCTTGGGATGTTGAGTGAGACCCATTGTTGTCATATTTATAATATACTTTATATTATATATTTATATTTTTCCTTTAAATCATGAGGGATTGTTAAAAATAAACAATCGGAATTATCCTTCTAATATACACTTATGTTCATGAATTTATCTCACTGTTTAACTTTAACCTTTTTTGGTTATATCATTTATCTACTGTTTATCAAAATAAACTATTTAAAATCTTATGTTAATGTCTATCTTCTCTTATAGTTTTCGGATATAGAATCTATATGAATGGAACTGTCCCGTCCTCTACCCCTGATTTTGGCTAAATTTTGAGTCCTCTAAATAATATTTGTAAAGTGGGTTCATGGAAGCAGAATGACCTATATGCCGAAGTACGGCCTATTTGTCATATGCTATCCTATTGGCTCCTCTGCAATTATTGTTTGTTTTTGGTATTTTGTATTTACATTGTGTACCCGCCTTTATTCTCAGGAGAATAAGGGTGGTGGTTACAATCGAACACGCATCTCTTTTGGTCAAACATGCAATTCTTTTACTCAGTTTTGTTCCTTTTGTGGTCCAACACCCCAATAGCGCCATTTTGTTCCCCTTTTATTTGATACGTACCCTCTTGTCCTATTCCTGTCTTGAAATGTCACGCCACCAATGAGTTGCCAGGCATAAGTCATCACCCATAGCCCATTCGTGTATCAACATGTCAATCCTGCATTCTCGCATCAGTTTTAAGTCCATAAATATACTTTTTTTGTAATTGCAGGTTACGACCTTGACAGGAATATATTATTATGTCATCAGGGTTGCAGCCTTCTGTGTAGGGGAACGACCAGATCTCTCTCAGTCTATGTGTAACTTCAAACAAGAGAGGACCCCAAGCACGCTCTCCAGGGGCCGAGGGCATCAACCGATGAAATGGGCCAGCGGTGGATTCAAAACAAAAAACATCAACTCTTAGGGATTTGATTCAACGGTACACACTTCCCCACACCGAAATACTCACCTGGCATTTGATTCAATGAGGCACACTCCTCCACACCAAGCCAATGGGGCACACTCACTCGTACCAAACTAATGGGGCACATTACCCCATACCAAAATTGTCCCACCACAGCAAAATTGTCCCGTGGATTTGAACTAATGAGGCACCCATAAAATAAATGGGCACACGTAAAAAATAAAAACCATTCAGACACATAAAATACAAAAAACAACGGGGACACACAGAAACAATTGAGACAAATAAAAATAAAATCAATGGGGACACATAAAACTAAAAAACTATGGAGCACAGCCCCCCTCCCTCTAATGAAAAATCAAATTGTTAGGACTGAACACAATTAAAAAATGGTTAGGATTGAACAGGATCAAAAAGGTCATTTACTTCTGGCGGTGTTTTGACCCAGCAGTGGATGAACATATATTGCGCAAATATGGGTTCATGGGATCAAAGCTCAAGTTGTTTCCGTACTACCTGAGCACTACATTTTACCTCGGTAAAGCAACGGCAACAGTTTTTACTGAATATTTCTCACGTGGCCCTTTAATTTTCAGCAATTTTTTTAAAAATTAGTCAAACAGCAACTATTATTGTCTGAGTTTCAGTAGTTTAGCATTTTTATTTTGTATTTAAATCCCGTATGTTGGTTTCTTATTAGGGGCAAAATATAAATAGACTATCCAAAAATGTTATTTCAGAAGTTCCCTCTAATGAAAAATCAAATTGTTAGGACTGAACACAATTAAAAAATGGTTAGGATTGAACATGATCAAAAAGGTCATTTACTTCAGGCGGTGTTTTTACCCAACAGTGGATGAACATATATTGCGCAAATATGGGTTCATGGGATCAAAGCACAAGTTGTTTTCCGTACTACCTGAGCACTACATTTTACCTCGGTAAAGCAACGGCAACAGTTTTTACTGAATATTTCTCACGCGGCCCTTTAATTTTCAGCCATTTTTTAAAAATTTAGTCAAACAGCAACTATTATTGCCTGAGTTTCAGTAGTTTAGCATTTTTTATTTTGTATTTAAATCCCGTATGTTGGTTTCTTATTAGGGGCAAAATAGAAATAGACTATCCAAAAATGTTATTTCAGAAGAGTCTAATCAATTTAATTTGACACCTTAGCTTGATTTATAGAAACAACTGTACTAGTTATTCAAGAAAATGTATGTGCGCTCCTCTTAAATAACTTTAATTTAACTTTTGAATGATCTAAAAAATAAAATAATAAGTTTTAATAAACTAAGTTAGCAGTACTTACAAAAGTTCCTACCAATATCCAAGGTCTAATTGGCTAAACTAAACGGTACGACAAAATCGCACGAATTTTCTCATGTTGTGTATTATAGCTTCGAAGAAAATGTTAAAAATATAATTTTTAGTAAGTTACCGTTAAATAAGTTTTATTTATAAAAACAAACACATCATATTGTTAATCACAATAATCACCTTATACATAACTCTTAACTAAATTGTTCAGACATATTTTAACAAAATTAAAATTTTGAAAAATAAATTATTTGTAAGCTCCCCTAAAATTATTTATTTGTACAACTAAAAACAAATACTTATTTATAACAAAAAAACTATTCACAAATTCCCATTTTAAATTCAATCTTCAAAGTCAAATTCCAAAACATTCAAATTGTATATGTTTTGTTGTAAGTAAACTACCATTAAATTAATTTATTTAAGATAAATACAGATTAATTATTATTGAAATGTAAAATAGTCTACCGATACAAATTTTTAACCAAATCGCTAAAGGCATTTAAAAAAAATTCAACTATAAAAAACCAGTCATTATTTACCCACACTTAAACAAATTTTCACCCAAAAGGAGTATACATTTTTATATGTCATGTTAATGGCAAACATTCGTCGGATATATTTTCAAACAAAATCGTTATAGTCAAATTACAAATAATTCCAGTTTTCAAAAATCACTGCTCAGTAAAATACCATTTATCATATCTTTACCCAAAACAAAGTGTACAGGGTTATTTGTCATGTCAAACACACCCAACACCCAATATACTAAATTGGAACCAAATCATTTGGGCCATTTTAAAAGTATTTCCTGTTTCTGAAAAATCAGTCATCATTAAACTACTTATAAATGAGTTTTTACCCCAAAAACAAGTAAACAGTGTTATTTTTTTTTATGTCAATCACTCCCAGGGTACCCATTTGAGACCAAATAGTTTAAGCCATTTGTAAAAATTTCAAGTTTTTAAAAAAAATCTGTCATAATTAAACTACCAATAATTTATGGACCATAAATTATTTTTTACCCTCAACACAAGTACACACTGTTAATTATCATGCTAAACAAGCCCAAAATACCCATTTAGAACCAAATAGCTCGAGCCATTTTTAAAATATGTAAGGTTTTTGAAAAATCAGTCATCAGTAAACTATCCATAAATGAGTTTTTACCCCCAAAACAAGTAAACGGTGTTATTTGTTGTGTCAAACACTCCCAATACACCCATTTGGGACCAAATCGTTAGAGCCATTTGTAAATTATTTTACGTTTTTTAAAGATCTGTCATCAGTAAAATAACCATAAATGAGTTTTTATCCTGAAAAAAAGTACATACTCTTATTTGAATTGTCAAATATTACCAAGATACCAATTTAGATCCGAATCATTAGAGCCATTTGTAAAATATTTCAAGTTTAAAAAAAATCATTAATCAGTAAACTATACCCTTCAACAGAATTTTGCCCAAATATCAATTATATGCTGCTATTTATCATGTCAAACAAATCCTAGAGATGTAATTTAAACAACATCTTTAAAGCCATTTTTGAAAAATTTGGAATTCAAAAAAATTACTTTCAATAAGCTACCCTTAATGGAAGGGTTAGGGATAAAAAAAATATTTTGTGGTATAGCCCTATAACATCTAAATATCATATTTAAACAAAATCCCCCAAACCGTTTTGGATTCGTGGCCAGGGATAGACATTAGGACAAACAGAATGGTAAAATCCACTTTTTTGGGTGCATATTTATATAAAACGTAAAAATTGGTCATTATCTCAAGATAGATTTTTTTCACGATAACACTGCTTTCTCTTGTTATGATAACGTAAAAAGGCTTTTCATTAGCAAAGCTCATTTTCCAAATTACCTACTCAAGAAACTTATTACTATAACCTTATAAATCAATAAACACTTCTTTATCAGGTGTACTTGAAAAGCGTTAGTACTAAATGAAGTGACACAATTTTACCCAAGGTTTTTCTCTACTTAACATGCAGAGTCTAGCCAGTTGATTACCAATCACCCGTACTTCTTAGTAGCAAGATAATTATAATAACCGCAACCTTAAGATTGATCTCAAAATGTTAGTCAATATTTTCTCATCCGCATACCTCACATCGACGAACTCATTTGCATCAAAGCCCCATATCATTTTGTGTTATGAACAGATAGCGATATTTTTTTACAATGGGAATTGATCCAGATTTTGGTGGCGTTCCTGAAGAAAGATGACGTAACTATTATTTTTAGCGATCGTAATTTTTAAAGACATACGTGATTAATTTGAATCAGTTTATCATGAAACGATCAGCCATTGATGTAAAGGTAATTAGTGTTTAATGGGAGCTAATAATTTACTGGTCGTTATAAACCGATCATTATGTATATCCTTGCTTGGCAGGTTTTTCCCACCGCTGCTCTAAGACCTTGCGACATATTTTTCGCTATTTTGAAGTTGTCCGTCCCTGGTGGATGATTGGTCAAAGAGGTTGGCCATTAAATAAATATAGGTGGTGCACTAAATAGTTGAATATTTATGTA
>CABFOW010005376.1:31228-43342 GCA_902141385.1 Timema californicum | reverse complement strand
ATTTACTAAAACAGTATTGCTAACTTAAATATAGTTGTCTATACATTTATATAACTAATTACTATTTAATTATATCAAGGGATGTATCATGCAATGTTGTATTACTGGCTGCAATGACACTACATCAACTAAATATATCTTTCCTATTTATGAATAAGACATATAAAGGATGTATGAAACGGATAAACCATGAAAAATTAATGAACTTGCACCCTAAGAATGTGTACAGGGTTCATAGAATTGGGGAAAGGCACATCATATCAGCTTGCTCGATGGGAGGCTCAAAAAGGCTTAGGATATAACATCAAATGGGGTGAATAGCAACACTTTACATTCTATTAGTCTATGCTACACCAGTAGTTCTAAAGATAAAATCGTGTAACTTACCTAAAACTCGGGCCTACCTTTACCCATAAATTTTCCCAGAAAATATTTAAAACAATTGAATTGCATGTGTTTTTTTTTAACTCGGTGTTTCTATTCACCACACTGCGTGGGGTGAACAGAAATAGTAGCTTAAAACAATGTGTGTTTCTATTCCTCAGGTTGAGGGCCAAATAGAAACACTTCTTACACTATTTACGGATGTAAGGGGTAAACAGAAACATTTCTCACTAGTTATGGGTCGCTCGTGTACGAGACATTCAATTTGAACGACTCTTGTACGAGAGCTGTTGACGAACGACTCTCGCTTCGCGAGCGAGTCGTTCGCACCACCCTTACACAAAACCATAGATTAGGGAGTAGTATAGAAACGCCATTCCAATGTTAGTACGTAGAATCACGAAATTAACGCTCGTAGTTTTTGCGCTTAGAATTAAAACGTGAAGCGGGAAATTTGAATGTACTTCAGAGAGAAGGTATTGAAGATATTTATTTTTAAGCCCCCATTTTGGAAAAATGGGGATTGTAACATCTGATAATTTTTATTAGATTGGGGAATGAGATATTGCACTTATCACTGGGGAGGTTTTCAGGATATTTTACATTATTTTTAACTTTCATTTTATGGTTGGGGGTAGGGGGTATTTTGATTAGATTTTTTATTTTGCTTGCCATACTATAACCTGTTTGGGTGGAGATATACATTTTAACTACACTAATAAGGTGATTGAATTTAGAGAAAAGGTACCCTCATTTTCAAGGAGGTATTAAGAAACCATTGGAGTGTTAAGGTGTGGTGTCAGAATTCAAACCCTGACTATCCTATCAGAAAATCAGACTTGTTGGCCAGATTTGGGACATTATAAATAAGATTAATAAAATGCTCTTGATTAAAACTTAACTTTGTAGTCAGGCTTAGTTATGGGTTTTTTGACACATCATTTATATTCAATTATTTCAAATAAAAATAGCTCTTGTGTCCATGTTTTAGCACTTTAAAAAAAACACCTTTGCAATTATTTAAAAAAACACAGTATTAAAATATAGGCCTCTTAGCTTTAAGTGCCTTTCTAACACTGAGCATTACAAGAATTATATGTTAATTTCACAATAAATAGTGATCATAACTTGTGAAAAGGCCTAACCCAAAATTATAGGATTATTTTAATTTTAATTGTAGAATACATCAACCCTATACAAAGCTACCTGATATGTTGGCAGTGAAAACCATTAGTCATCATAGTCATTAGCAGCTCGTAGTTAATACTTCTATTTTCACGAGGTGTCTTAAAATGACCTCTGAAAAGAGTTCGAGCATGTGACTATTCATCGGTAGCTCACTAGTTGAGCATTGGCACAGTAAAAACAAAAGTTTTAGGTTTATTTCCCGATCAAGCAGTTTAAAATTGTTCCTTGGGTAGAACAGAACCATCAGGCACTTTAAAGAAGAAATATCTTCAGATTTTTTTGTATTTACTCACAAAGTCTTTGTATGAAGGTTTTTATTAGCATATGTTTTCATTTTATAAATTATATATAATTTCTCATTTAACACAAACTTTACCAAATGTAATATTATCATGAAACATTTTCATTATTTTGCATAATTTACACTAGGCGTGAAGCTTTGAAATATCAAAGGTTAAATTTCCTTTGTTTCGACACCCATAATAACCTTCGCATCTTTGAAGGAAGAAAATACTTGGATAAATTATAAAAAGATTTTAAATATATCACTGAATATGACATACTCCAGTAGGAGTGTGCAAAGTTTCAAAATTTTTAAAGATGAATCGAATATCAATTGGCTTCAACTTTGATCAAAACAAATCTTGCTTTGGCACAAAAAATAATATTTTTGATTTTAATCATTTTCAAATGTTTACTAAATTATATTAATCACACAAAATCCACAATTTTAGACAAATAAAACTTTAGATTACTCTGGTCAACAACCATTTTGCGCCAGTAATAAGAACTACCAAGTCTCACTAATTGGAGGTAACCGAGTCTGAAAATGACCACAAAAAGACTGGGCTGGTTATGGTTTTGGAGTTGCGGGAGGTAATGTAATTTAATTAAATTTAGTAACTCTTTTAACGCTTGTGCAATTTGTGGGTTAATCATGGAACACCAAAAGAGAATAGCTTAAAACTCAGTTTGTTTGGATTGTACCCTCAGGCTAGAACCACAATAGGCAGGCAGAAATAATTTAGAGGTGCTAGGGATGGTATTTGAGTTGAGTGGAGAAACCATACGGGACTCAGTACTAAGTCGTGTACTTTTAGTTTTATGATTATTTGTGATGTTGATTTAAATGTTAATGCTGTGATTTTATCAATTTTTTCCCTGAAATGTATCAGTATGGCATGTAAATCTTTGAATAAAAGTGAATATTTTTACTAAATTTGTGGTGAATCTCACTTTATTACACAACCACAACTTAAAAACTTGGTGAAAGACTTGGAATTGAGTAAATCTAAGGCAGAACTACTTGCTTCTAAATTACAAAAGTGGAATTTGTTAGCGGAAGGTTCTAAGGTTTCTAAATTCTGAAGTCAATACAAAGAGTTTGTGCTTATCTTTTCTCAGGACTAGGAGTTCATCTTTTGTAACCACGTCCAGGCTCCTACGAGTGTCCTTGATATACTACCAAAATCTATTGGTTGTTCACAGCACTATTATAATTTGTGTGGAGATTTGAAGGTGGTATCGTTGATAAATGAGCTACAACTGGGGACACCCATATTTAGTTTTTTGTGTGAATGAGTCAGACATGGAAAAAGTGAAGGAATGTCCTGCTGACAGTCATTAGAACCTGGAAAGAAGAATGTTCAACATGATCAATTAGTATATTTTCTTAATTATTATAGGAAAATAATTTAACAAGCATGTTTTGTACTTTTTCAAGAAACAGAGTAGTACTTTTTATGGGGAGACCAAATAATAGAACCAGATTCTAAATTATTTCGTACTAGAGAATAATAGAGATAAAGTTTTGCTTTTGCACAAAACACACTACATCACGCGTCTGTTATACTGATCAATAGGCCAAGTTTTTACTACACATTTATATTATTATTTGTACAAAATAAACGTATGCACGTCATTTTTATATTTAAATCAAGAACATAGATCAATGAAATTAAATAGGGCTATTACCTTAAATATTATGCCCTACCACAAGAATGCATCAGGCACCGCTCCCCTTTATCCTCTGGTCTTTACTTTGTGTCCATGTGACACTTTACGGGAGACATCGTGATTAGTTTGATGTTTCTTTACATCTCTTCTTTTCACTTATTCACTATCATTATCTCTGCCTACTCGCTTTGAGTTTTCATCCTATGTTCGTTTTGATTTAGCTAGTCTTGGCTATCAACGCATCGCTTCTGCACTACTTCCAAACACCCTTCTTCGCTGAGCTTAGAGAGTTGTCGCCATTCATGACTCTCTTTTCGCTATCGTTCATTTGTTCTGGAAAGAGTCAGGAGTTTGTCTAAAAGGTTGGTTATCATCCCCGTTAATACTTTCACCAAGTAATAGAAATGGCAGTTCCAGTTTTTATGTTTTGCATTCACATAAGGCAGACCTAAATCTTAACTTTAAATTGTATTAGACAAAAAAATAAGCTGCTCTTAGGCTACGTTATCATTATTCTGTAGGTATATGCAACTTTAGATTCACAGAAGAAGGAAAATGTTTCATTTATTATTCTAAAACTCCTTTTATGAGCATATACATATTGAAAAAAGTTTGTTGAAAAAAGATCAGTTAGGGTTTACTTTATATTAATATAATTTATGAAACATTAACAGGCCTTCATCAAACTATAACCTAACATCCCGGGCCTAGTAAAAGATTTTATAACTTTTAAAATATAACCGAGGCCTAGGATAAGATTTTATAACTTTTAAAATTAAATATACTGGAGGCAATAATAGTTAAAGATAGTATATTCCCTTAAAAATGATAGGCCTAGATTCTATATGTCTTAAATTATAAAAAGTGAGATATTTACAAAGACTTTTAACTTGCAATACTTCTATCTCATTTAATATTAATATCGGCGTTACTTTGTTTTGGATTTAATATAAATAGAACACAGTTATTATAATTATTACTTGATAGTGTAGTATTATAATCCCTAAATTCACAATCTAAACATGTTTAACAATAATAATCTGACGTGAAAACTTTTACTTACCTACGTAACGAGATCGTTGGCTTCCTACCGCGTGCTATTGGACCCCTCGATACATTTCTCGGTGGCGAAAGAGACTCGTCGATTGTAAAATCGGTCAAAAGGAGATCCGGAATCACATTTTTCTCGTAAAGATAGTCGACGGTCGTGAACGACATAACTACTCTCTTTCAAAGGGAAAGAAAAGATCCAGAATCCCAGTGCAGAGCTATTTATGTAAGATTAAAACGCTTTAAAATTAAATTTAATAATTTTACAAAGTAAACCATACATACCATAGTACTCAAATTAATACACTCCAACCAATAATTCAGTAAACTTATTTAGCTATCTATGTAAGATTAAAACATCTTAAAATTAAATTTAATAAGTTTGTTATTCATGCTTCATTACTCTTCTGTCGTTCTTCGTTCGTTACCACGAAAAAATCAACTATGAATCCACAATACACATAATTCTGTGAATCAGACAATAAAGGCTATATGCTAAGGTTAATTACTATAAGTAATATGCATAAGTAATGAAATTAAAGAATCAAACGCAATAGACTTCGGATAAATTACACATAAATCTTAATTCATAAGTTGAAAGGAAAGGGACAGATTTGCACGCTCATAACAGGAATTGTGAGAACTAGTTAGCACTTGCTCATCAAGTAAGGGAGGTGAAGGGGACAAGGGATTGGGAGCATAAATTCCTATATATATTTTGTACTGTGTAACCTGACTAATTCGAAATCGTCTTTAATTAGAATTTTGTATTAAAACAGTTAAAAAACCGTGGATAGTTCAAATTAGGTTTTGGTTAATTCGAACGTTTTGTATGTTGTAATTGAACCCTATTCCTGACCCAAAACCTAACAAGTAGGGTCCAAAAATAAAAATAAACTAATAAAAAACGGCAATAGGAGTGAGTTGTGTGAATTATTAAAAAAATTTGAAAATCTGAGTACAACATCTGTACCCAGAACACGCAGCCCTATCCTGTTGCGGACTATACCTGACGGTCAGTCTCAACAATGGTTAAATGTACACCTGAAACACCCACCAAAAACAAAACACCTATTAAAAGTAGGGAAGTTATAAAACCTAAGGATTGAGTACAACAACTGTACCCAGAACACGCAGCCCTATCCGGTTGCGGACTATACCTGACGGTCAGTCTCAACAATGGTTAAATGTACACCTGAAACACTCACCAAAAACAAAACACCTATTAAAAGTAGGGAAGTTATAAAACCTAAGGTTATTCAAGTAATAGGAAAGTAGCATAAATCGAGAAGTCAACAGAATTGATCATTTATTAAAAGAATTAATTAAATATTTGCAACATGTCAAATAAGGAAGAAGTCCTTATTAAAATTGATAATGTACAAAAATTGTGCTCATCATTACTATAGTTTAGCTCGAAGAAAGCAACAATATGTTTACAATTAAATTCTTGATCTTGGTTAACATTATCAAACACGAAAGTCATTGTTTATGCCACTCAGTCTCCAAAGACTGTAAATACAAAACCTTCATCTTAAAATTCCTCGGGAATCCTCATTTTCCAATACTAACAATAATTTTACTTGAGTATTGCCCGTAACTTTTAAAAAGATAAAAAATTGTATTGATACAAAATAAAAGTAGTACGCTGGCTCATCATATATAAAAAAATGTATATAATAGCAATAAACTTTAATATTGATCCTAAAATTAACCAACAATATATTCGCTAATCCCGGTAAAAGAATTGCGTTCAATAATCAAAATTACTGTAAAGTTCTCCAACCATCTCATCACTAGCGCTATCCTACAGTTAGCACCCAACCTCATACTTAGAACCTTACTACTTAGAACTCAAGGTTAACAACAAGATTAATTCAAGTTAATAAACATTTCCAAGATCTAATATTTAATAAACATTTCCCAGATATAATATTTAATAAATATTTCCAAGATCTAATATTTAGCCGAGCAAACCAAATTTGACCATTACTCAAAAGGATTGAGATAAATAAACAATAAATATGCCAAAACATTTAATATCCCTATATTTAAATTATCTAAAGTCTCTGATTAATCATGTGTGGACAGAGTCCAATCATTTCAATAAAAGAAAAGAAACTATTAATATTATTCCGAAAGAGAATTTTGAATACAGAAAGAAGATAAATACGCCGAAAGAGAATTTTGCTTACATTTTATAAATAATAACCGAAGCCTCAGCCTCGTCCAACTATTAGCGAACCAAGTCCAAGAGTACTCTATCATTTACAAAACAAGTCTTATATATTATTCAGCACAACTCACGGAACACAGAACGAAGGGACCACACAGGGAGAGTGGTTATCCAAAAATAATAAAAAAGGGGAGGAATCCACACGCGATGGAATCTTCCATACGTAGCAAGCAAATGCTACAAATGTACTATGCAGTATTGTTTTCCTACTTATAATTGCGGTGCCGTGTTCTATTTTTGGAAAAAGAGGAGGCGACGTTGGAATGCGTTCAGTACCTTTCTTCATGCCCCTCACCTCTCACCTATACGTCTTTGTTTACACGTACAGTTCAAATGTAAAGAGAATAGAACGTAGCACCAGTTGGAGAGATACATCTGATTTGTTGAGCGTGTGACGTCACTCAGTACACAAGCCAGCGCTTAAAGTCGCGTTCTCGCGTGTCTCTTTCAATGAATAATTTCAAGTGATTCATTTTTAATGTAAATAAAAATTAAATAAATCTGTTCACATGTGTCATTTATCAGGATGTTTACAATTACATCGCATGTTCATTACATCGCGTTTTGGGAACAAATACATTGCAGGTCCGGTACGTCGCATTTCCTCCACCTCTCTACGCACAGCTAACCCTACTCTGACGTACAACTATAGATGACTTGTTGCAAGGATAGTGTGCCTGACTCTTCCCTCTATAGCCTCGTTTATATTGTAACACAACATGTTGGCCGACATGATCCCAACAAGTTGTGTTTCAATATGAACGCACTCCTAACGTGTTTGCGATGTTGATCAACATGTTGGTGTTGGTAGAGCCGGTCAGAGCCAACAAGTTGTGTTGTGTTGGTTCATTTGTTGGAGATAATAAACGACCAACCCAACATAATAGCCGAGTTGAGAGGTTCTGCACATGCGCTATCGAGTTGAATGAGTCTCTAACCTTGGTGAAGCACATGTTTTATTTTCAGACTAGTGTAACTTTTAAAATCATGGCTTGCATAATTTTCTGATAATTGAATGGAACAAGGATAATACAGTTAAACTAATTCATTTGTATTAAAATTACTCTTTTCTTTGTGATGTTACATGTGTCCAAAGCTATACACTCACTTTACAAATGTAGGTAATTCATTATTCCCATGTACACTACACACCTTCAATTCGACGTCTAGCAAGAAAAAACTTCGAACGCCCTACCATTTCTTACGTTTTTGTTTTTTCTGCAAGAATACACTACCTGTGAACACAATAAGTGAAGAAACGGCAATTAATGCGTCGTTATCCATGGCTAGAATGTTTAGACTGATTAAAAAAAGGCGGAGGACCCACGATGTTGGTCCAACAAGTTGGCGACAATAAACGCAGCTTACTTTTCCCAATGTCCTGTCTCCTAGCATGTTGGGTCCAGCTCGTTACATAGTAAATTAGGCTTCACTCTCACTATGAAAGTAGGTTTGGTTGAAAAGCTTATGTCCCCTAATCCCTTAGTTGGCAAAGTTGATTACAAGTATATATAGGGAATATTTTACGTCTCATATCTCTAAGTAGAACCAAAAAGAATATAGGATTCACTTACTCCCCTTGGGAGGAGGAGATTTTCTAACTTGCCAGAAATATAATGTCCTTAAACAAACTTGGAGACTTGAATTTGTAAATTCAAATTGCTGTGGTGCAATGAAAAGCAAAGATGAAATAATAGAATAAGAATATAATCTTCAAATTATAAATATGCCCTATTTACCTAGACAATTTTGCCAAAGAAGTAAAAAACAAAATAATGGTGTATTTATTTTAGGAGTTTTATAGGTCTAGTTGCCTAGGCATCTCGGCTATGGTCAAGTTTGAACATCAAAAACCAATTTAAAACTCCTATCAACTCTTAAAGATTTAATAAAAACTTAATTAGAAATTATTGTCGTATGACTTTGTGAAAAACAAAAAGTACAATGGTTTTATATGTAGACTACAAAAATCACAAATGCAGGTGCTAATAGCCTCATTTATACCTACCAAAATATTTAGAATGATATCGTTAAAACTATTAAGATAAATGGTAGGCCTACATCCTTTCTAAGAGAAACTATTATGGTTTGTAACTCCATCTTCAAATATTGATTATTAATAAACTACTCTGGAATAAATATTCTTCATAAAAACTATCAATAATTTTTACTGAGACAAACATTAGAACCTTTTATGAATGGATGTTTCATAGATCTGTTCACAACCTTCAGTTATACTGAGACAAATAATAGACCCGTGTGAGAACTAATGTTTCAATAGTTGGTATAAAAAAAACTATGTGAGTACCTTTACCCCTCTCTACCTTTTATGAAATGTCACTTTTATTGGAGATACACCTGTAAAATACTATCTATTTGCCCTTTACAATAAGGGCAGTGGTAAAAAAATGTGCATGCCTATGTAGTTCCTCGGCACACCTGCTACACAAAACAAAGTGTCCACAGGAAATCACGATGTGTGTGATCTGATTTTCAAAACACACAGTACAATTGCCTAGTGGATGTGATTCTGCATTAGCTTGGCTTCAGGGGTATCTTCTTCAACATCGATATTGACCCTTTCTGGGGCAGGCTGCTCTGTGATAGAGGCTGAGGGAGGCTGCCCTGTGACAGAGGCTGGTAAAGGCTGCTCTGCGACAGAGGCTGGGCCAAGCTGCTTTGTGACAAGGACTGGGGCAGGCTGCTCTGTGACAGGAGCTATACCTGTGTTAATATACATAACACAAATGTTCACTCATATCCAGATACCGTTCACTAGACAGTTTTCATGTAACCTCACATACTGCAACTTGCTAACATGGGCTCACAATATGGGTTCTTGGATCATAAAAAATAAAAAATACTTGCCTTCCTGAGACTCATCTACATCATTTTCATTTATTTCTCCATCTTGTATTTGAGGAACCAGAGGGTGTGCTAGCACATTGTCTACCAGGTTTTGCACAGAGTGTGACAGTCGACGTAAATAATCAGTGAGAGAATAGCTCCCAGATACTAGTTGATGGTTGTAGTCTTTATTTATTATCGTGTTGTTTCTCATTGTCCTTTGTCTGGTAAGTCTGCTTATCTCTGGTCCATTCATCATCGAGCGGAATTTGGATATACCATTATCTGTGACACTTAATAGCCTGGCTGTGAAGCAGACAGTAGTATTAGATAAAGTGTGTTTAGTAAAACCATATGAATCTGAAGTATTTTTGATAATAATATTTAGTTCTTCACTATTTTCCTACAAGCTTGGGGGTCGTAATAATCATACATAATTTATCAGATGCTTTCAAATGATAAAAAATGAACCATTAACTAGTTATAAATATTTGACTTGATATGAGGAATATGTGGTAGCAAACAAAAAATTGTAAAATAAAAAATTTTGTTTTCAATGTTTAACTCTAAAATTAATATTTGTTCTAGATGATACGTAGAAGGAAATGCATTTTTTATATTGTGGGGTCTCCTTACAAATGAAGGTCAACATGTAAAGGTGTTGCCCCATCATGGAAAGTATTGCTGCATGTAAGATTCTACATTGTTATTGGTCCTTCTTGAAAGTACAAACACATTAAATTTCTACCCCCCACAGCTTCTAATTTGGCACAGCCAAAATCTTTCAATATAGTTGCAAACATCGAAGATGTTTACACTCAAATTATTTACTGCTGCAAATTGACGTATTTCTTCCAAACCATCGCTTATGGAATGGGAAGGAATCACCTAATCATAAGGAGGACCTCTTTCTGCTGTTAAGTGAGGCAACATCATAATTATTCTGGTAGTTCTCATCAAATCTTGATTATGACAGAATTGCGCTCCCCAACTATGTCTCACAATATATCTCCACACAGTCTGTTGAGTGAAACAAATATATGAAAAGATTTCAACCCTGGTTATTTCCTTTTACATCTTCTGATACAGAAGTATTGACTTTATAATATAAAACAATAATTTCATATTCATATTATTATTTAAATATGCTTTAGTGTGCTGGTAATTAGTGACTTTAAATTACAAACCTAAATAAAATAAGATAGAGAGAATTAATATCAATAAAATATGTAGGTATTTGGCCAGAGAGTGTTTGTGAAACCCCCCTTTTGGCAAATTAAATTACCCTAAACGCAACCCGTTGAGGATTTTGTAGAGGTCTATACTGGCTAATACTCTATTATTTTATTCAAGCTCGTGATGAAATTCGAAGCGGATCTGTATGTACCAAATATATTTTAAATACATTCAAATACATAATGTAAACCTAACAAAAATGGAACCAACATCCATGTTGGTTCACCTGGGGGTGGATTCCTTCCAGACTTCTCATTAAAGCACGCTCAAAATCAGAAATAATTGAAGGTATAATCCAATCATTGGTAACAGATTTGAACACAATTATCACCAGTGTATATATAAGCTGCGTTCTTTTTGTCATGAGGGCAAAGAATACTGGTATACTCTGTAGACAGTATAAAGTACAGTTCACAGCTTTAATGCGATACCTAGTATAAGTGTTGCTTGTTAGATGAGCTTTGATGATTCTCAACATTACTCCAAACAGAACAGTTTTTTAAATGTTTTTTAAAATTTCAATTATTTTTAACTGTAAAAATGCATTATTAGAGAAAAATACCTACAATGCCTTGAATGTGTGCATGTACAATCAACAATTGTTGTAACCCTGCAGGTCTCCTCGGTACCACTTTAAATGTGGCGTCAATTGATATTCCTCAAAATTGTCTTTATATATGTCCACTTCATCCAGAAATCCCCTACTATAAAAGACTATTGCTATTACATTGTACCACCGCCCTTACTCTTCCCCGAAGAATAAGGCTGGTGCACAACAAACAATAAAATAAAATAATAAATATAGTGATTTTGCAGAGGGTGGTGAGGAATACAAACAAAAGTAATCAAGGCCAGTTTACTTATTTTCTCCTTGAACTCATACTCCAATCATATTGACGTCTTTAACAACAAAAAGGATGACCTAAGCAGGAAAACTGGATTACGAAGAAATATGTCAATGATAACAATTTGTATTTTTATTGGTATTGAAAATAAACTTGAACAGAGTATATAAAAAAGAAGGTGATTTAGTTGTACAATTGGAATAGTTTACTATTCGTGAAGCTATTAGCATACGACATAATATAGAAAAAAAAGAACAATGGACTCTATAGGCCCGCAAGGCCAATGAGTTAATTGGTGAAAATATTACAATACAAAATCTGGCTATGCAAAACAAACTTACTCCTTACGAGTGATAACACAAAACTTTTGCC
>CABFOW010005376.1:4192-22352 GCA_902141385.1 Timema californicum | reverse complement strand
ACTTAATTACCTACCTTGCCATTATCTTGTTTTCTTATATATTCTTAACACATTTATTAGGAAGGCAAAGAAAGTTACACTTGTCGAACCTCACGCTGTGAAGTAAAACTCTGAGCGGCTTAATTAGGAATTAAGTAGCCGAAGTTATTATTATTTATGCTTTTAATTGAGTAATTCTTCATCTAGATATCATATTCTTAGTGCTTTATTAGCTGTGCTCTGGTAGTACCCGCACAACCGCAGAGGTCCATTCCACTTTGGCACAATCACTAGGGGTGTAGCCCACTTTGAAAATTATACTGGTTTGTAAATCCCTTCATCAATTAACCTTATAATATCTCGATTGACATCGTCTGCCAGAGCCAGTGGTATTGGACGGCTCCGTATATACTGAGGTTGAACAGAAGGGTCCATTTTTAATTAAACTAGTGGTCCAACACATTCTCCTAGTTTGTGATCTTCAAGAGCTGTGAATTTCTATACTGTCTCCTTGAACTTACTATCAGTGATAAGGTAAGTTCCTTGCACTTTAATTCCCAACTCAGTGAACCAATTTGTCCCAAGGAGCCTTGGCCCACTTCCTTAAACCACGGTTACAAGCAGAGTAGTGGGCAGACCGTTGTATGTGGCCTCCACATTACACCAACCCATGATACAAAGAGGCTGTTTTGTTCCCCAGGTGCAAAGTTGAATATAGGAACTTATAAGTTTTAGTTTAGAGGTACATATTTTTTCAAAGGTTACTGAGCTGATAGCTGTCAGGGCTGCTCCTGAATCGAGCTCTACGTGATGTTTAGTTCCATTCAACTTCACATTTATGTGAAAGGGTGGGTTGTCTCTAGTTTCAGAGCCCATAAAAAACAACTGATATGCCATATCAAATTTTGATATTGCAGGTTCCATGGCTGCTATATGGTTGGTTTGTGGGTGTTTCACACTTCATTTGACGTCATTTTGTCTCTTCGAACCACATGCCCTTTCTATGTGGCCTAGCTTCTTACAAAAATGACATATTGCACTCGCCCATGGACATTCAGAGGTAAGATGCTCTTTGTTGATTATTGGCATATCTTTGTTGAGATTGGTAGTTTAGAGATAGACTGTGTACTTCCATTGGGTCTGCTTCTCGATCTTGGTACCCAACCGGTGTTTCGGAAGTTGGCCACATCTCAAGTTGATGTTGTGCTGCTGCTTCGCTACTTACTTCCATGGAAATTGCCTAATCTAACTTCATTTAGATTTAAGAAAACATTTCGTGCTCTACTGTTTCATCTGTGACACCCTGCACTAAACGATCACTCAGCATCCGATTTGTAAATGTTATAAAGTTACAATGGTTGGCCACCTCTCTCAAAATGGCAACATATACCACAATGGACTCACCGGTTCTCTTATCCCTTTTGCTGAAATTGAAAGTTTGAACAATTTAATTGTGTTTTGGCGCAAAATAGCCGTTTAAAATACTAACTAAATCACCAAATTATTTATAATCGAGATCCTCTGGCGTCACTAGCACAGTTAAGAAGCGTTTAATTGTTTCATTCCCGATCACCCAAGACAGCATATACCGTTTCTTTTTATTATTGATGTAATTATCAATTAAAAGTGTTCCGACCCCTGTGCGTAGTTTGTCCACGTGTGTGGTTGAGTAGTATCGAATTCCATGAAACTTGATAAAATTGCTGCCACTATGCACCCTTCGGTGGCCTGACCTATATCATGGGTTAACGTATCAATCACCTCGTCACCAAACTGCTATGTCCATACACATACACCTATTTAGTCTTCTACACTAACCACATAGCTCGTGCACGTTATAACGCCAATAGGACAAAAGATAAAGCCTTAGACCGGAACATGTTGCACATCACTTCCTGCCATAACTACTATAGTCAGTTCAGTCCAGATTGACTAGCTTAACCTAAGCACATCCCTGATATAGAGTATATTATAACAAATTTGATTATTTTAGATGAAAATGAAATTCATTTGAGCAAATAAATCTTTAGAATTTGAATTCGATTGTTCTATTTTGATGTTTCTAAACTCCCAGATAAAAGAACAGGTCAACAAACAATAATTTAATTTTACACACAATTTAAATATTCCCATTAAAAATTTAAATCTATCGGACTTATGTCATGAATAGTTAAAAATACTCCTCTATAAAAAAAACATTAAGTTTTAATTATTGGTGCTAGAACGTTATAATATACATTTATTACACTATCTTCTGAATAAGTATAAGTTTTGATTGGTCTTTTATATTTTATAACTACAATTTAAGGCATAAAAACCGTTTACTAACTAATCATTTGACTTCATGTAAAGAGTACAAAATATATTTACTTTTTACGTCATCTTCAATCATATATTTTGCTTGATTTATTATTTTAAAATCCAGTCGAACCATGTAATCTAACATTTATGTGATGTGGTGATTCATTGAACTACAAGGATGCTGTCTGTAGTTGAATTCCATAATACTTTTCCTATTGATTTTCATTGAACATCTCGACTACACTTTGAAACGATACGATACAACATTATTCACCATTTGTTTGACCTCGTTGGCATAACCTCTTTGGTGATTTTACTATTTAAATAATAATGTCAATCAAGTGTGTTGCTTATAATTGCAAATCAACAACTTTAAACACGAATTCTGACATTTCTTTTCATGAGTATGTATAGAAAGTAGAAATGCTTGGATTTTAATAATAGTTATTAGGCTGTTTATTAAAATTGTAAAGTCTCTAGTCATCTACTATCTCCTTGTATCAAGCTCTTTGCCACAGAGATATCCTATATTTAAAGCAATTTTTGGTAGGAACATTTAAATCTCGTCAAATGTGATTACACGTTATAAATTGTAGCTATTTCTGGATATTTATGAAAAATGTATTTTCTGTAATATTAAATATACACATTCCACCTCCATTATACATTCTCATTTTGTCATAATGGTTCTTTCTTACAATTAGCAATTATACATGTTCTTCTGCTTGCTTTATATATTCCGTTTTTAGTTGGTTTAGTGGGAAAACATTACCCACTCTCACTTTACAATAATTTTAATTGGAAACTAAATTATGATCTTAGTTTACATTTATTTGCATTATTATGATGTTGTTGAATCAAATCGGGAATCATATGGAACCTTCTTTATTAAAAAAACACCTTAATATTATGAGTAAATTGCAAACATACATTTTCATTATTTCAACTCTAAAAACGGTTGATCATTTATATTTTATATTTCTTAATTTAAAGATGACCTCTGTGGTCTTGGGGTTAAGTACTTACCCCAGGACCTGATGTTAGTGAGTTCTAACCCAGTCGAGGTCGACAGATTTTTCTTGCGTGATAAAAATCCATAGCACAACTTCCTTCAAAGGGGAAGTAAAGCTGTAGTCCCATGTTGATTGTGGCACGTAAAAGAACTGTTGAAGGTATGTGAAAATACCTTTACCAGCAAAGTTAGTAGGCCCTTTCACTCTCGCTCATAAACATTCTCGAGTCCTGATATAATCAGGCGATTCATAAAGTGTACATTAAATATCTAAAATAAATTAAAAAATCTTACTTTCGAAATATTTTTGGACTTAACACCCCCCTCCCTCCCCATCCTCCATCCTATCCTATAAGTTAAATTTCATCAAAATGTTATTGCTATTTTTGAATAAAATACATTAAAATGTCCTCAAAAGTCTACGAGGGAAAAACTGAATTTGTACTGAACATGACATAATCAGACTTAGGATGAGGCAAAGTTTCCTTTTCAATTTGGATTGACAAATTTATTCAGATATACATGGTTAAATAAACTTCCCATGAAGTCATCCAAATTGAAGCATTTTATGGTAGTAAATTTGTTATTAGAATTATACTTTAAGACATTTAGTATGTCAGACATTAGAAAAATCGAGGAGTCTGAATTAAAGGCTTGGTGTCAACTCCACAGCCCTAAGACTGCAACACTTGTATAGTTCATAAAACATATAAAAAAGAAATAACAGCATGCACTATAAACCTGTTGTTTTGAAATTCTTCCACTTAGTCACAGGAGGGTAAAATTAACTAAAAGCAATTGCGTGCTACCTGAACAGTTAATAAGACACAATGAAAAAAAATATTTGCAAAATCACTTCATGTTTCACAAATAGCTATAGTTGGTTCTGAAAAGTAGACCTATTATTGGGTAGGTAAGTAATTAAAGCTTAATTTAAATTTAAATAAATTCAACAAAGTAGTCTACAGTTTTTGTAAAAATTGTGAATTTTTCTGTTTGGAAAGTAAGCTCTGCTTTATTGAGGCTACACTTTCAGGTTTAAATTATATATTGGGCCACACCAAGTTGTCAAAAGCTTTAATTCAAAAATCAATACAGATTTGAGATTAGCATGTGTGCTGAGTTTGTCGTGATATGTTTTAAAAAAGCTACTTTCTTGCTTACTTTCTGATTATTAGGAACTCGAAAGTTCATTGCTCTTCTTATAAAGTATACTTCCTATCTCTATCTTGAGCTAGTTCTATCCAGTCCCCCTCATTACACATTCAGGTCCATTCTAATATCATCCCATCTGCATCTAGGTGATCCCCATTGGGTTTGCAAGTCAATATTTTAAACACTATTCTAGATGCTTCAACTCACACTGAATATCCTGCTCATTGTTATCTTCTTGATTTCACTACCCTACCCTAACAGTCTGTGATGAGTGATGAGTACAGGGTATCATTTAATCATTATGTAACCCCCTTCACTCCCCAATATTTTCTTCTCTTTTTGGACCAAATATCTTCCTGTTACCAAGCAACCATTTGAAGATATTCTGTGACTTCTCTGGTTTAATTTTGTTTCAGCTGAAATTAATTTGCCCTACCCTCAACTAATTCTTGAGCTTGAGATGCAGGCCTACACCAAAGTACTAATAATAATTATTATTGTAATTTTTAGGTTAAGACACCATATAAAAATTAAGTCTTTTTGAGTAGGCTATATAAATAATGATAAGTCTTGACCATTTGTTAAATTTGTTTTCTTCATAAAACGGAACCAAAATATTTCTTGTTTTTTTTTAATCCAGTTATAGATTTTTGTACTAAGGCCTTTGATGATATGCTTTATTTTAACAGACACATCACTTTTATGCCCTAAGAGCCTTTAATAATACATGTATAATAGTAAACTTTAAGCACAATATTGCACTAGATTCCCGCTCCAAGATACCAAGCTACTTAGAAGATGGCTTGAGGCGATCCACCATCCCAAATGGCAACCTTCCGAATACAATGTTTTGTGCAGCACCCATTTCACCCCTGATTGCTTTCGTACAGACATGGATGTGCCCACGCTGAAGAAAAATGCTTTCCCGACCATATTCAACTTTACAGAAGGCACATTATCAGACATGCACATGGATGAAGAGGTATCAAAACTAACGTTTTTTTTACTTATAAATTTATTGACAAACTTAATGGAAGAATTTGAGGAACTTTCCTTGCATTTCTGTCAAGGCAGAATGAAAAGTAGGTATCCCTAAATTCAAACGAGTAGGCCTATCTCCCTCTCGTGTCTGAGTCATGAACACCAGCTGATTACATCGGCATGCAGAGCCAATTAGGCCGGTTTATGTAGTCCTTCAACAATATTATGCTTGTTGATAGTAGTACTGTCACTATAATGTACTAGGGTTAATATGTCTATTACTACTACCTTCAGGTTTGGTTTGGTAGTTGATTCTGACATTAACCAAGGAGGCTAGAGCTTAATTATGACCATTTGCACTGTTTTATTTCCCCATTAAAGCTATTCCCATCTTACCTTAGGCCAATTATATTTTATTGCATTGTGCAATGAGATGTACAGTCTTCCCCACACTAATAAACACCAAAAACAGTAATTTAGCCATGCATGAATAGTAAGATAAAAAGTTGAGCCCTTAAAACTATAAAAAGAAAAACAGTAAATGGTATAGGCCAAGAAACAAACTATTCGTAGCAATATTAATTTAGGTGAACTATTATTTTATTCATACTCATTACAGTTGATGGATTGTTCTGACATAGAAGAGATTTCAGAATCTGAAGATGAGGACTTTGGCAAAAACGAAGGTAAGAAGATAAACAAATTAAAATTATGGCATGCCACAGTCAATAATTTTGAGATAGGAATCTCTCTTAATATAAAGATCTTTGATTTGAATTTCAGCTTACTATTTAATGAAGAGATATGTGTTTTTTAAATAATCAATTCAAACACATGTCCAATTCACCTGGCTGGGATTTGGACCATGGCCTTCAAGGTCAGAGTCAGGCATGCCGGTGCAGACACAACTTTGCTGGTGTCCTCTTTAATAATGCATTCTCACTGGTTTTTTTTACTATAGCCTTCCTGATTGAACATGGGGTGAAGCAGATCTGTCGAGTTTGTGGGAGCCCAACCGAAGAGGTGCTATATCCCATTTTCGGCCAACAAGGGGAAGTATGGAATATTGCCGAGAAAATCTCGCGCTGCCTCCCTATCAAAGTGAGTTACAAGTAAGATAGGGAAGTGTGACTAAATATGTTTTATTTAGTCATTTTATGTAAACTGATGGCCTAATGACTAATGGCCTAATGAATCTGTTTAGAAGTGTAAAACCCTCTTTAGCTGAGTGAGCCTTAATAATTTAATATTTGAGTGTGGGTTTGAATTGGTAATATTTTTATTCAAATTTCTGACACTAAGGTTATCTCTATAAGGAAAACCTCTTTTCGCTTTATGAGGTAATTGTATTATATTTGGAAGAAGGTATAGGAAAGGTGGATAGATTTGGACAAAGAGGTAATGGCTGCCTCTTAAAGAAAATTGATCGTCACCGCCCAATCCCCCGACCTAGGTTTCATTATATCGGAACTCATCAGGAAGGAGTGTGAAACGCGCAACGCAACTTCATAAAAGAGGAAACAAAAAAAACACAAAATGGAGAAAATGGAAAATTGTAAAGAATGATAGAACACATAGATAGGAACATGTAAAAGACATAACATAAAGGACATTGTTTCTATCCACCTTTCCTATACCTTCTTCCAAATATAGTACAATGACACTAAGATTAGGTATTATTTCAAGTGTTGTCTTAGGTTGTTATTTTGCAACGCTTTTGCCAATATCTTTTCATTGGTTTTGTTAGTTTTTCAAACAGTTAATACATTTAGGCTGAAGATCTTTGTATGGATTCATTTAAATGCTCTTGAGACTGTCAGGATCACATCAAATACCTACTAATAATTTGGACCGTTTGATTACATAAAACTCTGACTTGTTGATACTCCATTTGTGGCACTCTTGCCCCGGCATAGTTGCACTTCACTATTTGTCTACCTGCTTCGGTGGCAGTATGGTCTAATGCAGAGGTGGCCAAACAGTTGATTGTGATCTACTGATTGATCACGGCTGCTTGTTTGGCCGATCATCATGGTGATTGTTTAAAAGAGATTGAGACAAAAAGAATGAATTAAAGGTTTTGCAATTTTTTTTTCTCGGTTGAAGATTATAAAATCTAATTGAAGCTTTCTGACTGTTGGGACATTTACAAGCCTGCCTTTGTTTGTGCTTGAGTAACTACTAAATCTCATTCAACAAACTAGCCTAAGATTATGCATTGTCATGCATAAACTTCAAATTCAAGTGTTTGATGAGAAAATACTTTTTTTCAGTGAAACTATATAATATGTAGTTTACCCTCTTTGGTGGCCACATGGTCTAACACGCTACTCTTGCGGTAGACTAGAATGCCAATGGCAAGGTTTGAATCTCGGTCGGGTGTACTCAGGGTGTTAAAAAAAAAATCCACACTTTCTCTCTGTGCAAATGCGGGTACATTTCCTCTAAATATTTTCTTACTTATCCCTAAAACCATTATCTTAATTAGTACATAAGCATATAACCCAGGGCTTTTAGGGTTGGTCCCTAAAAATCCCTTTTTTTGATTTTTGGTCCCTAAGTCCATTTTTATTGATAAAAATTACTGGTAAACCAATGAAAAATACTATAAACTTTTACCCCCAAAAAAATGTTGAGTTTAGTTTCTTGACAGTTATTAATTTGTCTTTCTTACAATTCATCAATCTTCTAAGCATGTTTAAATATAAATAGTTTTGGTGCCATTTTATTCAAGTGATTGCTCTCATTGAATTAAACTGAGGGGACATTTAAATATAACTTGTGCTCCTCATTGTATTAGTTCACTTTATTAGTAAATTTAAAACATTTCCATAAGTTTTATTGTTACTTACTGTGCAATATTAAAAATCTGTTAAAATGTTTGATCATTGTTATTTTTATTAAGTTAGGCAATACTAAATAATGTTTAAAGTAATCTAATACCTACCGGTATTTTGTAAAGAATATTCTTATTTGTTACCAAATAAAAGTTGATTTAAATAAAATAATGTATCGAAAAGCCATTCTCCATCTAGGAGTTGATCTAATAGCCTATGTTTTATACTATAAGGCCAACTTATTTATTTCATAGTAATAATGGAAATTTAAAAAAATCCACAAATGGTAGGTCTACTTTTTGGTGTGAGATCTTATGAAAATAAGGACTTAATCGTAAGAAATACCTGTACACAATTTTTTTTTTACTTAAAACATTAAACACAAGTTGATTTGACCGTCTTATGATGAAGCCTTGTTTTCGAAAGGTATCACACTTAATGCTAAATACAATTTATTACATTTTTGTGCATTTCACTATCACATCAATTCAAAATTACATAAGTATCTAGTATAGAGAACCTTTAAAGTGTAAATATTTATTATTTTATTTCATCTAATAATTTAATCAATATTTTATTTGACATGTATTTCAGATGTTCTCTGGTTTTAATCATTATATATTATTTTCTGAGTTTCCCAATTGATTTTTCTAATGTACAAAAAATGTTGGTCCCTAAATGTCCCTTTTTTTGAAAATATTAGTCCCTTGGTCCTTTTTTTTAACGAGGTTAAATTGCTTAAAGCCCTGATAAACCAAACGGGCAATAACGGCTAAAAAAATAGTTTGATGAAAAACTCAGTTTCAGCCAATGAAAAGACTAGAAGATTTTATGTGAAATTTTACTATTAAAACATAAAATTGGTTATTTTTTACCAATGGAACAAACAACATAAGCGTATGGCTTTGTAGTAGACCTCAAAGGATTTTCCTTCACTGGAATAGATCATTAGATCCATAAGTCTGGCCACTCCTTGTATAAGGCATCACGCTTGAAGTAGTAAATAGTACATAAGTCAGACGACCCGCAGAGGCAGAAATGTCAAATGATGATGATGTTGAGCATATTATAAGCGTGTAACCTGAACAGATATATATGTTTACGTCTGTATTTAAGGTGATGCCGTCGGACAAGATATCTCTTTTAATCTGTGCTGAGTGTATCAATCTGCTCAACACTTCCTACGAGCTTATTGCCACCTCTCTACGGGCAGAGGCTGAGTTCCTCAAAGAGTACCCTGAGGACTGGTGGAACCGGACCTTGGTGAGTTTGGCTTAACTGCCCTGAGCAGCAAAGCCTGATTACCATATTATACATTTCATATATCTGTATATCCTCGGCTTTGACTAACAAGTTTTTAATCGTAAATTTGTTTGAATATTTGGGGAAGGATTTGAGGGATTCAAAACTTGAAAGATCCATTTGTATTTTCTACTATGTTCATATTTTTATTATTTCTAACTTTATCTTAATCTCAGTTTTCTTAATATAAATTTAATAGGTTCCACTAACTTCACATTGAATGTGTTTATCTTTTTAACAATTAAGAGAAGCAATTGAACTGTGAAATTTTGCATATTTTTCAGTTACCTTGCATCGAAGAAGAGGAGGAGGAGGAGGAGGAAGATGATGATGAGAATGATGAGAATGATGAGAATGATGAAAATGATGATAATGATGATGATGGTGATTATGGCAATGAAAGTAAAGACTGCAATGTGAAAACTGAGCCCAACGAAGAGATCAAAGAAGAAATGTGTGGGTAAGATGAACCAAGCTAGAGTCCATCTTGCATAGGAGTGATGATAACTGACAGCTAGGAGAAGATTTTTTACTTTAAATATTGATTGAAAGTCACTAACTTAATGATAACATATGTGGAAATAATATTATTTTTAGTACCATATATCTTTGATTCTAAAATGCCATATTTTGTAAGACACAATTAAATTTTTCAATACCACCAACAGAAAAAAAGCAAAAAAAATCTATCTTATATCCAAGAAATATTTTTTATTACAAAATTCAATTTATTATTAGCACAATACAAGCAGTACTTTATTTATCATTTGTTGGTATCACTTTCTTCTGAATCAATATAAGTCTGATTCTTCTGAGCCGTCTTTATCGCCACTCACCCTTCTCCTGAGCCATTGAGAGCGTTTATGATACAACAATTTTTAAATGAATGCTGCACTATTCTTTCTGGGATTAGCTTCCAAGCTTTTGATACCCATTTTGTCAATTTTTATGTTGGTGCTTTCTTAATTTTTCCAGAAAGTGTCAGCGCAAGGCTGTCACTCAACAGCCAGGATTCATATTCCTTTCTCAAATAATTCTTAAATGGTCAAACATGAAGGTGGGGCTTCTGCATAAAAACAAAACGTGTGGTGCCTTGTGCAAAGCGTGGGAGAAGTTGAAAAAAACTGGGACTCTAAGACGAACCTTGATATTAAAGATGTTTAAATTGCATAAAAAATGTGTCTTAAAATCGGAAATATACTGTAATACAAGACTATTAATAAAACATGTTAATACACACCTCTAATAATACTTTCCTCAGGATTAATGTTTGTTATTTAGTTTTGCGGTTATGGAAACAAGAGATATTATAGGGCATGAAATAATAAGCTAAAAAGTATTATAGTCACACGTTTATCTTATATGCAACCAATTATAGGGAGATAATGATGATGTGCTACTGTACAAAAATATATGAAAAAATTCTAGGAAAGATAAGAAATAATTTGAAAAGATGGTGGAGAGAGGAATAGAACAGATTTAGGGAACAAAGGTCTACAATAGAACTAATCTTTGCCATACAACAGCTGATGGACAGAAGGTATGAATATGGGAAATACTTGGTAATGGTATTTATGGATGTGGAGAAGGCATGCGATAGCATGGATAGAAATATAGTTTGGAAAGCGATGGAGTTGTCAGAAGTGGAAAGAGGAGTTGTAATGAGAGTGAAAGCATGTAACTAAAGTTGTATTAAGACGAAGTAGTTCTAAAAAAAATTGAGTAACGCAGGGTAATACCCTCTCACCATTACTATTTGTAATGGTGATGGAAATGGTCATGAACAAAGTGACAGGAATACTCGGGGAGGAAAGAATGAAACCCATGTTGTTTTCTGATGACTTGTTGGTATGGGGAGAGAAAGAATAGGGAGTATAGTAACATCTACAAGAATGGAATGAGGAAGTAAAAGAGTGTGGAATGAAATTTAGCATGGCAACGAGTAAAGTGATGGTAATGACAAGAAAGAGGATAAGGCCAAGTAAAGCTATAAGTTTGGATGGAGCAGAGCCAAGAAAAGTATAGAACGTAAAATATCTTGGAAGCTTGATTGAGGATAGTGGTGGAAATTGAGAGGATTTAATGAGAAGAGGATAGCAGGGAGAGTTGTTCTATTGGTGTGTAAGAGACCTGCTATGGAGAAGTCCACTTGATCGTAAAGAAGTATTGTACAAGGCATACTTTGTACCCATTGTCACATATGCAGCAGAAACTTGGACATTGAATGTTAGAGAGGTTAGGAAAACAGAGGCCATGGGAATGAAGTTTGTGAGGAGCATGTTAGCTGTCACAAGGAGAAACAAGATTAGGATTGAAGTTCTCCAGGGAAGAGTTGGGGTACAGAGAGTACATGAGATAGTAGCTGAAGCAAGACTGAGATGGTATGGACATGTAATGAGGATGGAAATAGAGAGGATGCCAAAGAAAATAATGGAAATGAAGTATACACAGGCTGGAAACAGTTGATGATGATTATCTTATATGTCATCAAAAGAAATAGATTTTTTTATAGCTTAGAGAAAGAGCCATACAAAATGTTAGTTTCAAAATAAAACATTTTGATTTGGTATATATGCATGAATATCACCAAAAACAGTGTATATGACATCATCAGCTCTCTTGCTTTCATCCAGTTCGCCGTCTCAATTCACGAAGTGAAGGCAGACATTTAGAAGCTTTCCCTTTTAAATAATTTTAAGTGAATTACCAGATGCCACTTACACTAAAAAGAAACATCCTAAGTTTATTTTTATAAGTTTATATTTAATAATGTAAAAACCCTTAAAATATAAAGATCAACTAAAAACAAATTGTTTGCTTGAAAATGTTTACTGCCAAACATGACAGCAGCTCAACACAACATGGTCTTACAGATAAAATGGTTTGTTGAATGGATACATGAGAGTAGATCTGGTAGCTGTTGCTGCTTGTCATTTACCACCACGTCTACACAGGATAGCCTAAATATTGCATCTGGTAATTAGGCGCTGTATTTGCCTGATCTGGTGACTAGGTGTTCCCTCCTACTCTTAGTTTGCACTCTCTTCATATACATTATAAACATAGCCGGGTGGCGCAGCATTCCGTTAGCTGGTGACGTTACATATTCCTCCTTAGCCCCTTTATTCTGTTTCTCTTAGTTCACATTCTCTTCACAAACAATGTTAACATAGGTGGATAGTATTCAGTCTGGTGAGCATTGGGTTAAGGAAGCTGACTCTGAGTCTTCTTATTAACTACTTTTTTCTCTGTGCCTCACTGCCCAAAGGCTATAGATATTTTAATTTTGTTACTGGAGTAGAAATGAGAAAGGTAGAATGTAGACTAAATGTGCCTAACTTTGTGCTGACTAAGAATGAAAAACCATTTAGGTAAAATCAGCTTGAGTACATCCAGCTGAGATTTGAACCCTTACCTTACTGTTTTTTGTCTAACCACACTAGATGAGCCTGACATTTGTTGTGCATGCCCAATAATGTGGTTAACCAGATACCTATGTTAATGCCCTAATTTTCTCTTTACAGGTTTCATCAATTGTGCTGATTGCCAGCACAAATTTATTCAACCTTGTAACTGTCTATTTTCACTAACTTAAAACCACACGTATATTGATTTGATTCGAGTTTTTACTTCTGAGGATAGTTGGGAGTTTTATCGTGAAAGTGGGAACTGCTTCAAACTCTTAACCGATACAGTATATATTTTATTCTAGTCTCTAAAACCCGAGACTTTTAATTCTAATGCTTATTTTTATTATATAAATATACTTGTGTTTTCTGCCTAGTTATAGTTGCTAATTGTGTTAAATGTTCTTTATATGTAAAGAGGAAGTTTTACATAAGCTTCATCCTTGTCCAGACTTATTGCCATTTGCCAACATTTTGGAGTCAATATTGTCTATTTTCTTATTGGTCCCCTTTACTTTCGTTGTTTGCACTCTTTCTAGTCAAAGGGGTGCGTAGGGAAGTAAAAACTGACTCTGCTAATGGTTTCCTTACCAACTTTATCTCCTTGAGCCATTTTTGTTAGAGGTATGTTTTCTTTCTTCCATAAATTTATTATTTCTTGTCCGGAGCGACCAATTCCTTTGTTCTTAAGTATGTAGGAACCTAATTTGTATTTATTTTCTTGGAGTTATTATTTATTAATTTAATTATTATTCTTTGATTAATCAGTTCCTATGTAAATTCAACATTTAGTATTTAATAAATAAAATCTGTTACAGATGTAAAATGTTAGAAATTTGAAAAATGTACTTTAATAACATTAAAACAGATTTTCTTCTTTTGGTCTAATGCTAATCATATAAATTCCTTTGTTTTTTCCTTTAAAAATGTATTTTGTTTAGAGTTTGAAGCAGTTCTCACTTTTGCCACAAGAACCAACTATTATATTTATAATAAAAAAACCAATCAGTAGAAATGTAGGTCAAAATTAGTGAAAATAGATGAGCAATTCCAAAGTTGGATCAAAATATGGTGGTTATCAGCACACTGTTAGAGGTCCAGTAAATTTTTCATTCCCACAGGGGAGCTCATGACTCTTTAAATGATCCGAGTGAAAAAGGGGAGACAAAAGGATCTTCAGAGGCAGCCAACATGGGAAAGTCGCTGCACATCAATGGCCCAGTGACGTGTGACCTCTGTGGTTCCACATTCACAGACATGGAGTTGTTTGAGTTCCACATCATGGCGGACCACCGCTTAGAGTATCCCTGGCCGTGCCGGCTGTGCCATGAGGGCTACCAGGACCCGAGTGATCTGCTTGCTCACAAGGTGAAGTTTGGTTGGCTGGAGTGCCTTGAATTAAGTTAGAATACACTGTGGGTAGCCACAATACTGATATTAATAATTAGGCTTGTGCAAGTCATTGAAATCTAATTCAAGCTGAGTTTTAGTAGTTGATTGATCTTGATTCAAAATTTTTTAGTGTAATCAATTTGATTAAATTTTAAACCACACATTCCCTCAAGATATTTTTGTATGGTTACAAAAATATGTAACTTTTAACAGTTATATTGGGGCCCCACACCTTAGCTCGGTAGGTATCATTTTCGTATACTGAGCTAAGGATCCTGTGGTTCAATTCCTGGCATGGCCAAAATGTTTATCATTGTTGAAAATACAAACTAAGTTTTTGTGGTCAACATTCATAACATTCTACAATATTATTAGTGTTATTTCAGAGGTATTAATACCTCTCTAAAGTGACAACTGCAAATCACAGGAATATGATGTATGAATACGTGAAAGTAAAACTAGGAACTTTTTCTAGCTGTCATACATGTCCATCCGTAAGAAAATTGAAATCTAGCTCTTCTTTGTTACATTCTTAACTTATTCTCCTTTGGATTTGTCATATTAACCTTATGTTAAAAATGATATACTCTGGTAAAGTTACCAGAGAGAAAAATGTCCATCCAAACCATCAAAGAGATCGTTTAGTCATTCTTAGGATTACCATGTGTGTAGTCTTGGAACAAATTAAGTGAGAAGTGTGCCTTACACATGGATAACAAACTTAATAGCTAATTTAGTAAAGCAGTGGTGCATGAAGTTTAAATTCCATGGTTTGAATCCTTGTCACATACTTTTTTTTTCTAAGCACTCCCATCATATAAGCTTATAAGAACTTATTTAAATAAACTTATATACCGAAATAATAAATAACTTAATCAATATTGAGCAGTTACACTCATTGGTGTTCACATAGTCTAAAGTGTCACACTCATAATATACTGGATTACCAGTGATAAGATCAGATTTTGAATCTTGACACGGTATTGAGGGTGATTTTTCTTTTGTGTTTCTATCCTTCTCACATGCAAATTATTATATATTTCCTCTAAAACTCTATCTTGGTACTTCATCAGTGTAAAGATGCAGATGATTTGAACATGTGGTGTGGTGCACAAAAAACCATTTTAATTTAGCATAACACTCAGTATCTGAAATTTAGCTGTCTAACCTTTGTGTGATGTGTGTGTCCAGCTAGCGGTTCATGCAGATGACTTGTCAACGTGTGACCAGTGTTGCCCGTCTGATGGTCTGGAGTTTCACTGTGACATCTGTGGCTCAGTGTACCCCACTGAGCAGGAGGCCCAGGATCATTGCCTCACCCACTCTGTCCTTGCATGCAAGGTGACAAGTGACAACATTATCAGCTAGTCAATTACTTTTTTTATAACTTCCAGAGTAAACCTGGTTGGATTCCCCACTAGGGCAAGGGGAAATTTAGAACTGTCGAGTTGAGATTGTACCTTTTTGATAAATTACAAATTAACAGTGCTATGTTTGTCTATTAATTTAAGTTAAATTAATCTGCAATTATTATAGTTAGAACTAGCAGTACTATCATTGCAACTGTATTTATAACACTCTGTAAAATACTAACTTTTGAGACATCCTCCCCTCTCCCCTTAGTTTGAGGCTGGGATACACATTAACTAGTTTCTTTCACATTGTTTATGTTTCATATATAATAAATTATTATAAAAAGTTGTCAGTAAGTTTGTACAAAACAAGAAGCTTATCACACACAATGCCAGTGTCGATGTGCAGTATCATTTATTGTTGAATTATATATACACATACTTGTGTACTAATATAATTTGACACCTTAGCTCAGTCGGTAGCATGTCTGTCTACTGAGCTGAGGGTTTGGGGTTTGATTCTTGGCATGGCCGAAAAATGTATCATTGGTAAAATGTGGGTTTACCCTTTCAAATTAATAAATTAACTTCCGGGGACTGGATGTTGTACCTATCCTAGTGCTAAGTTAGATCATAAGGCATATGAAGCTATGTCAGGCCTAGCAAGCCGCTAGTGGAAAATATTTGGCTTGAATAAAAACTGATCTTAGCCAAAGGCTGGAAACAATAATGTAAGTAACTTGTGTAATTTTATGTATACCAAACTATTATTAAAAATGTGTTTGGTGGTGACTAGCATTTTCACATTTTTCTCATCACCAATTTGTGTTTTATCTTAGTTGAAATTAAATCAACCCACAACAGTGGTCATGCAGGATAAAGTGCTTTAATCACCATGCATGTGACCACCATTTATTGGAAATTAGGGGTTTGAATATTATCCATGTGCCAGATTCAAAATAAAGGTGTTCTTTGTCCAATGTTTGGCTATATTTAACCTTGTCATGGCTTGTTATTACTCGTAAGGTGTGTGGACTTCAGTGTGATTCATTGGAGGAACTAACCACACACAGTAAGAACCATCTGAAGGAGCGTTTCCTCTGCGGCCTGTGCGGCAAGGCATTCTCAAACCGTGCAGCACTCACTAACCACCAACGCTATCACTGTTGCAAGACCAAAAAGCCCTACTTGTGTTCGGCCTGCGACCGTGGCTTCTGGCGCCTCGAGAACCTCCAAGAGCACGTCAAGGTAACAACACCACATCTTGGGAACTGAATTTTATGTTCTTTGAGGAATGGGTACTTTTTATTAATTAAAATGTGATGAAAACTGAAATCGTTCTAATTTTACAAAAGTGGTGGGCAAGACTTTCCGCATTCATTTGCTCAAGAAACTTTTTGTTTTTATCGTGGTTTTGTAGGAACTTCATACTATGAATACTAATAATTTTGGTCCATTTTCATCATAAGCACTGGAAGTAGGGGTGCATGGGTACATTTGAACCCCTCCTCAACCTATTTAACTGTTTTATATCAAGGTAGGTCTTAGAAATAATTGTGCAATGATTTACTTATGATTCTCATGAACCATAACAGTGAACAAGCTTGATTAGACTCATCCATTCTTTGCATAACTTAAAGACATCTTACACACACAATTCTGACGAGTTTCTTATATATTGTTTTATATTGGGAAGAAGGTACATGAAAGGTGGATGGAAACATAAAAGAAGCAAACACAAATTGACTTTTAAAATTTAAAAAATACTGTTGACACTTTACATTGCTGCCCTTGGTCAAAGAGGTAATGACTGCCTCTTGAATAATATTGATTGTTACTACCCAATCCCCTGACCTAAGTCTCATTTTATCAGAACTCTTCATGAGGGAGTGTGAAACACGCAACACAACTTCCTAAAAGAAGAAATCAAAAAACATAAAAGGGAGGAAAAGGAGATTTGTAAGGAATGATAGGACACTTAGATAGGAACATGTAGAAGGAATAACATAAAGGACAATATATTATTTTGTAGCTATGTAAGAGTAAGAAAAATAATAATAGATTATTTACAAGCATACCTTTAATTCAAACAAATTTTGATGTTTGTACCTATCACATTATTATTCTGTACTGGAACAATCAATTTAAAAGAGAGTAATAAAGACAGGATTGAAATGATAATGACTCATTATTTAACTTATTACTGCTTTTCTCAGGCTTGGAGACTTTTCTTAACTATCAATTTTTTCAACTTTGTTTTCATCTTTCAGCAAACTTTTTAACATCTACGTAATAGGTTTTTTTTTGTACTTAAACTACAAACTTTACCTTGACATACCATAATTCTGCCCCCTTTACCACCTGTTTAAAAAAAAATTGGTACCCATAATTTCCATGGCTGAGCAGTTAGAATAACCATAGGTCTTGGGGGGGGGGGGGGGG
>CABFOW010005375.1:0-43350 GCA_902141385.1 Timema californicum | reverse complement strand
TGGAAAAAGCGTACGATTGGGTGAATAGGAGTTTGCTATGGGATGTACTTAGATAGTATGGTGTGGCTGCATGGTTAGTAAAATCAAGTAAAGTGGTGCATGCTGTAATTAAAGCGTGCATTAGGGTGGATAAAGCTTTGAAATTTCTTTTTAAAAAATGTTTATAATACAGGTTAAAAATGTCTGTGTTTTGGCACAGTTTGTTTCATCAAATATTTCATGGTCTGTACAGGTAAAATACTTAGATTAATACTGCCCCCAGCTTCCTAAAACAAAATGACTTTAAGGTGCAAAACGTAACAAGAAAAACAGAATATCAAAATGGGGTAAAAGTTGATAAAAGTTCAAAGTCAAAGATCTCAGAATTTCCAGAGGATCCAGGTTCCACGACTATGTAGGGTTGCTTTAGGTACCTAATACTAGCTATAACCTGAAGTGTGCTCGTGCCGCAATTTCATATATAGAAACTGTGGCGCCTTAAACTTGGCGATTCTAGACTACTAAATGCAAGTTAGATATAAGTTCAAAGTCTAATATCTCAAAATTTCCAGAATATTCAATATCCACGACTATGTAGGGTTTTTGTAGGTACCAAGTACTACCTATACCACCAAGTGTGCTCGTGCCTCAAGTTTAAATATAGAAACTTTGGCACCTTAAACTTGGCGATTTTATGAGGCTAGCTGATAAAAGTTCAAAATCAAATATCTAAAAATTGCCAGAGGATCCAGGTTCCATGACTATGTAGGGTTCTTGTAGGTACCTAGTGCTACCTATGCCATCAAGTGTGCTCGTGCCGCAAATTCAAATATAAAAATCTGTTTCACCTAGAACTTGGCAATTTTAGACTACTAATTGATATGTCTGATATAAGTTCAAAGTCAAATATCTCAAAATTTCCAGATCCAGGTTCCAAGACTATGTAGGGTTGTTTTAGGTACCTAGTACTACCTAAACCACACAGTGTGCTCGTGCCGCAAGTTTAAATATAGGAACTGTGTCCCCTTAAACTTGGCGATTCTAGACTACTAATTGCATGTCTGATATAAGTTCAAAGTCAAATATCAAAAAATTTCCAGAGGATCCAGGTTCAATGACTATGTAGGGCTGTTGTAGGTACTTAGTACTGACTATACCATAAAGTGTGCTCGTGCCGCAAATTCAAATATAGAATCTGTTTCACCTAGAACTTGGCGATTTTAGACTACTAATTGCATGGATGACATAAGTACAAAGTCAAGTATCTCTAAATTTCCAGAGGATCTAGGTTCCACGTCTATGTAGGGTTTTTATAGGTACATAGTACTAGCTATACCACCAAGTGTGCTCGTACCTAAATTTCAGATATAGAATCTGTACCGCCTTGCACTTGTTGATTCTAGACTACTAATTGCATGTCTGATATAAGTTCAACGTCAAATATCTCAAAATTTCCAGAGGATCCAGGTTCCACGACTATGTAGGGTTGTTAGAGGTACCTAGTTCTACCAAAAACACCAAGTATGCTCGAGCCACAAATTCAAATATAGAATCTGTTTCACATAGAATTTGGCGATTCTAGACTAATAATTGCATGTCTGATATAAGTTCAAAGTCAAATATCAACAAATGTATTGAGGTTCTAGGTTCCAGACTATGTAGGATTGTTGTAGGTATCTAGTACTATATATATACCACCAAGTGACTCGTGCCTCAATTTTAAATATAGAAATTATGGCATTTTAAACTTGGCGATTTTAGGAGGCTAGCTGATAAAAGTTCAAAGTCAAATATCTCAAAATTTTCAGAGGATCTAGTTTCCACGAATATGTAGGGTTCTTGCAGGTAACTATTTCTACCTATACCACCAAGTTTGCTCGTGCCCCAATTTCAAATATATAAACTGTGGCACCTTAAACTTGGAGAATCTAAACTACTAATTGCATGTCTGATATAAGTACAAAGTCAAGTATCTTTAAATTTCCAGAGGATCCAGGTTCCACGACTATGTAGGGTTCTTGTAGGTACCTAGTACTACTTATAACACCCAGTGTGCTCGTGCCTCAAGTTTAAATATAGAAACTTTGGCACCTTAAACTTGGCGATTTTATGAGGCTAGCTGATAAAATTTCAAAGATAAATATCTCAAAATTTCCAGAGGATGCAGGTTCAACGACTATCTAGGGTTGGTGTAAGTACCTAGTACTACTTATACCACCAAGTTTGCTCGTGCCGCAAATTCAAATATAGAATCTGTTTCACCTAGAACTTGGCGATTCTAGACTACTTATTGCAGTTCTGATATAAGTTCAAACTCAAATATCTCAAAATTTCCAGAGGATCCAGATTCCACGACTATGTAGAGTTGTTGTAGGTACCTAGTACTACCTATACCACCAAGTGTGCTCGTGCCGTAATTTCAAATATAGAAACTGAGGCACCTTAAACTTGAATTTTCTAGACTACTAATTGCATGTCTGATATAAGTTCAAAGTCAAATATCTCGAAATTTCCAGAGGATCCAGGTTGACGACTTTGTAGGGTTGTTGTATAATTTGTACTAATCATGTGTTTCAAACGCATTTATAAACTATTTATTTATTTGTATTATGGTTGTATTTGGTTTAGTCGCATTTACTAATTATCTACTAATTTTTATTATGGATATATCTGGTTATTTTTATTTTAGATGAATCTATTAATTAGTTACTTATATGGTCATATCTGGTTTTTTGTGTTTTAAACGCATTTATTAATTATTTACTTAATTGTATTATGGCTATATTGGGTTTAAGTACATTTACTAATTATTTACTCAATTTTTATTATGGTTATATCTGGTTTTCATTTCTACAGTTGTCACCCTGCGCATATCTTGTTTTCCACCAGAATAAACGTTTATGATGTTGTGGAAAAGTTTAGTCCACTCTTTTTTTTACTATACCATCTTACTTCTCCCACTGTCGATGCTGTAGATAGTGGCATATAAAGTTTGCAGACAAACTTTTTTATTCCTTCTTCAACACATTACCAACTTTCCTTTGCCTGAAAAATATTCTATGGTATCACAGCCAGAGAAGGCATTAAATCCTGGCAAATCACTGGCTTTTTGTGGATTCATTACAAGATAGTTAATAATTTGTAATTGAATAAGAACAGATAACAATGCTGGCTATTCTGTTAGTGGTGTAAGTATCAGTGAGGTAACATGAACTGCAGTTATTGGCAAAGCTGTGGTTATATAAAAATTGAAGGTGGCCCATGTTTAAATATTTGAATTACCGCCACCACGTGGAATGAGGTCCTTAGGCGTATACATTTTCCCTGTGAACTTCAATTGTTAAGCGTAATTTATGCACTTTTTGAGTAAACTAGCTTCATCATAAAGACACCGCATGTTCACATCCGAATCATTACCACAATGATATATTGCATCGATAGAAACATCTCGTGGTTTTTTTTTAAATACGCTATTTCCAGTTAGTTTCTTCGAGCTGGTCAGTGGAATTCAATATCACCAATGTTGTCAATGAGTATTTGCTTTATTTGTTTCCGAGATATCATAGGATAAACCATGTTGTTTATTGCCCGTATGTTTTCATAAGTGGTTTGAATGACAGCCATATTTATAGACCACTTTTGTAGACATTCAAGAATCAGACTGATAAATTCAATTTCTGCAGCAGCTTCTGTTGTAGTCTTTACACGTAGTGATCGTAGCCTGCCTTAGCATATTACTTACATTCTTGGTCCAGCATAGCAAATGGTATCTAACATCAATGACATGCCCATCCTCCTCATTGATAGTTGTGTTGAGATTAATCTTTAAAGCTTCATTCCCATTTTTGTTGATAGCATCACGCAGATTTTGGACTCGTTCAACTGACAGTCTTCTAAGAAGATTCACTCTTGAGTGAACACAATTATAAAAGAAACATTCTTCCTTACTGAAAGTCACACACTTAGAACGAGTAAGTCGTGTTTTGCTCACTGTATCACTTTCAGTTGATCACATTTGAATGTCATCTCTTTGTTTCTCATATTTTTGTTTTTTAAACGGTAAAGTTTTCCTTTGTAACAGTTTGGAACCAACTCCTATGCCAAGATGCTCCACTCTCAATAAATGTATGGGCAGTTACTCCACGCAGCCGATGGTTAGCTACCACGCATAGGTCATCCAGGAGTTGGGCAAACGCTTTGATTTTTTGTAGTACACGTTCATAAGTTTCATAAGTACCAGGGTTTTAACAAAACCTTCTTTTGAGGCAATATTACAAATAATGCATACATTGATTTCAATGTCCATTTTGGGAGTTTTGGGGGCCAAAAATTCTTCTTTATCATGCATAATTAAAATGAGTCATTTTATAGGGATTACGCTTTCAAATCTAATCATTCAATGACCCGAAACAAAATAAAAACACTTGATATCACGTGAATAATAAGAGACATTTTTAAAATCACAACTGCAACATATCCATTTTTGGCAACATGCTCCTCAATTTTTATTTAAAAAAAGTCCTATTATAGCTTAAAAAAGTAAGGGAAAACTAATGCGCTATATCCCTTGTTGCTAATAAGACGTCTTAAATTTTATATTAATTTACTACAATCATAAATAACAGAAATACCGTAAAAAAGTAAATTATATTTTGATATTTCTGGATATTTTATGTAAATTTCATGTTTACGGTCATTTTATTATATACAACTATTGTAGATAATTTAACTGTCCTTAATTTGATTTTTTGTAGGCCTTTCTATCATAAATATAATGGAAGTTAGAACCAAAAGTGTTGGAACAAGTAGTTTGATTTATCCCTCTAGCTTCCCCTCACGGCCCTCACCCTCTGCATGAGTTCCGGAAGTGGCAACAAGTGTTTTTTTAATCTTTGAGGCACCAGTTAATAAATAAAAAAACGTGATATTGTATCACAAATTTCTCACTGATTCCAATATTCGACCAGTTGTTCTCACACTATCCCTCCAGCTCTCACACCCTCAAACTAATAATATAAATATGCCATCGTGTTCAACCTATCTAGCACCATTTTGCACCTAAGCACTAAGTTTTACAAACCATCCACAGAGATTGTACGATTGTTTTGTTTGGGGGTGTGAGGCAAGTAAATATGGTGTTTTGCACCTTAATAGTTTTGCAAGAAAAAAATCATTATAAATAAGATCAGAATTAATTAATGGGCCAAGCTCAGCGCATGCCTTGCTTCCCCAAAAAAGGTTGTGGTTTTTCTATCATAATATTAATGTATTGTTTACACTCAAATATGAAGTTTTGAACATGAATAGCTTAGCCAGAAAAATAATTAACTATAACACAAAGCTATAGTGTCAAACTATATTCACGGATTTCCAAAGTTTATAAATGTGTTTTAGTTTCAAACAGTTATTCGTGCAATGTTTTACACCTTAGTAATTAATTTACTTTAAAGTAGAAATAAATATATTGTTTTAATGTCTTGTTTGGAAACATTTCTNTATTCAGTGATTTTAAATCTAAATGGTTCTGAAAACGTTTATCGCTATCTTAAAAATGCTTGCTGAGCAACTGTCGGTCCCGATGGTTATCTTGCCCGTGTAGTTAGTATAGGAACAGAGCAACCCTAGTTGAGCTTCCTTTATGGAATGTGTTCGAGCTAGAAGGGTCTGCATGGGCATCGTTAGTAGTAGAAAGATACCATTTTCCTATATTTATATATTATTATAATGGTTTGATTTATATATATATATATATATATATATATATACAATAAAGTTGTGCATTATAAAACTTATTTTCATTGACATTTAGAATTTACGACACAATTTTTCTCATTATTTGAAATTATTAATTATAAAATAACGAGGCGCTTTATATACCGAACCATGGCTCATTAAGTTGTAATTTTTTTTTAAAGAAATAACTATTCACAAGTTATAAAGTATGTTTTACATATAATTTAACCATTTTTTATTGAGTTTTTTCTCTTATAGAGAGAAAATAGTCCTATTGTAATCATGAACATTTTCAACCTCGAGATTATGATGAAGCTTTACATTTTATTTTCTCCTGAATTAAAAAAAGTTGATTTTAAAATTCTGAACCTTCTGAAAATAGATAGTAAATTGTTTGAATGGTTTTGTTCAAAATTTAATGGATATACTTTGGGAGTTTGTATTGATTTTGAAATTAATTCTTATATTAACGGTAGTTCATTTAAGAGTGAAATTTGAAAATTACAAATATTTCTAGAAGGCTCTACCAATTTTGCTTAAATTTTATATCTAGCTAGTGTGAGATCTGACAAATAACACTGTCCACTTAAGTAAAAATTCATTTTAGAGCAGTTTAATGAAGAATCATTTCTGTAAAGTCAAAAGATTTTCGAAGATAGTTCTAGCGGTTTGTTTAAATATGTAAATCTGGGTAGTTTTCAACATGACAAATAGAAATGTACACTTGTTTTCTAGGGAAAAATTCACTAAAGTGTAGTTTAACAAAGACTGATTTTTTTTTATAAAATTTGAAATGTTTTGAAAGTATCTTAAATGATTTGGCTCAAAATGGGTATCTGGAAAGCTATTTACATTAAAAATAATTTCATAATTATTGGTTTTTTTTAAACAATTCATTTAATAGTAGTACCTATTATTGATATTTGAAAAATTGTAATCTAAAAAAGAAAAACATTGAATCACAGTGTTTTATTGCTTGTTCAGCTTATATGTTACTATGATAATTACTCTAATGGGGGAGGGAGGAGGAAGAAAGCGTTTTAGAGGGAATATACCTGCACTTGCGTGGAAGGAGAGTGGAAAAGCATCGAGGAAAAAATACCCTCAGTAGACACGACCGGTATTCGAACACCGATCATCTCCATCAGGCCAGTCTAATAGGAAATTGACGCCTTGGACAATTCTGCCACTGAAGAGGGTTTTTTAAAAATAGATTGAACAATTTTGCTAATTGAGAACTATTTTATACGATTTAATAATAACGTATGTTGATTTTTATAAAATATATTAATTTAAGGGTAATTTACATATGATAAAGTTTAAAAAATTCAAAATCTTTCAAAAAATGTTTGAATATGTTATTTAAATAAGTGTCTGTTAATTTTTTAACATGACAATAAGAAGATAAATTTATTTTTAACAAATATAAATAATTTGAGGGTAGTTTAAAAAAAATTGAATATTTGAAATACTAAAAAAAATTTTTGTCAATGTAGCTTGATTATTTATTTATTTTTGTGAAAACTGTTTTTATTGTTCTTAGAAAATGACAGTTTTCTGAGGAAAACTTAGGTGGGGTTTACAAAAAAACTCTTCTTCTTTTTCTAAGTTGGAGGGGTTTACACTTAGTTTGGCTATCGAACATTTTTTAACTTTAAATTTATTTATTTTTCTTGAAAGACTATTAAGGTGCAAAACGGTGCTAAATATGTAGAAAACTATGGTATATTTATATTCTTAATTTGAGGGTGTGGGGGCTGGAGGGAGGGTCCAACGACTTAATTTGTTTGTGTGTTAAATATTTTTTCCTCGCTAATCTATTAGGGTGCAAAACGCCATACTTGGCTTCAAAACGATGCAAAATAGGACTTTTATTTTGGCATTAAAAGAATTCCAATTAGTGAGTGGGGAGGGGGCTACGATTAACTTAGGCCCCCACCCCCCACCTTTTTCCCTTTTAAACATCTTTTTCTTGCAAAACTATTCAGGTGCAAAACGCCATACTTGGGTGCAAAACGGTGCAAAGCAGGACTTGTAAGAATGCATAAAAAAATTCAACATTTTGATAGTGAGGGAGGCTAATATTAACTTGCCCCCCCCAAACATAAACAGACGTACCGTATCTGGGGTTAGGGTGCAAAACGTAATACTTGGGTGCAAAATGGTTCAAGATATGTACAAAATGGTGGTGTATTTAAATTTTAATTTCGAGGAGGTGGGGGGCCAACTTAAGTGATCTGGAGATGGGTCTGGTAGAATAGAAGGTGGTGGGAATTGAGACGACAGTAGCCAAGGCGGGGCTGGTTGCTGCTGCCAGCAAATGCCCGGCTGTTGCTCTCAAGGTGAGGCTGAAGGCGGCGGCCAAAGCGGGGGTGGTTAGTAGTAAATGCCAGACTATATGTGATTTACCGGAAATGAAAATATTTAATGTTGTGGCTAAGTATGTAACATATGACAGTGACATCAAGGAGGATAACGTTGTATGACGTTAATATGGAAGTGACGTCACAAGAGAATTACATTTATTAAATGAATAACGTCAGTTTTAAATGAATTATAATTTACTCTGACGTCATAAGAGTGTGACGTATGACAGTAACGTCACAAAAGAAGGATGTATACTAATTAAATAAATCAGGTTGGAATGACTTATTATATTCTGTTACATCATAAGTGTGTGACATTATGATTAACGGTAAGAGAAGTACCTAGAGCTAGTAGATTACCTTGAGTGTACACTCTACGTCCATGACAAACAGTACAACTGTGACCGTGGTGTTTGGGAGGTGATACACATGTAACCATGAAGTTTGGAGTGTGGTAGACTTGTGACCATGGGGTTTGAGGTGTGGTACACTTGTGACCGTGGTGTTTAAGTGGTGATTCCGATATGTGATAAGGAAGAGAGTGGAAGGGTAAACTGCACTTGAGACATGTAAATAACGGTAAGTGACGTCGAATGGAAGGTTCGGCAACCGGTAATGTGACCATGCCGTCAGGGTGGTGGCCATCGTTTGTTTATATTTTTATCCAAGGCTAATGCCATTATTGTATATTTATTAAATAATGGTTTTATAAATTTCAAGACATTGATGAACGTCCGTAAGAGGATATATAATAAAAAATAGTCGTAAAAATTAAATATAATTTGGTTCAATCATCGTATATACATAGTGACGACTCTTTTTTTCTGGTTTGATGAACAAGTTTAGATAGTTTTGTATTTTTGACACAACAAATATGTTTTTATTGTTTTAAAAAAGTTTTATAATGACATACTCAACTAGTTGCCCTTGAGAGTTCACTCTACGTACGAGACTTATGACAAGAGGTATGTGTGACCATGGTTTATGGGTAAGTGGAACAGTTTGTTTAAATTTTGGGTTGACAATATGTTTATAATCATGATGCCGTCCAGGAAAGTGGAAAAAGTACTGAATGTTTGTAATTAAGGTAATTGTTGTGGTTATAGTCGCCTCGAAAGTTCGATTTACGTTCGTGACATATGTAATAATGGTAAAGTGGACATTTCTATCGAAGGTTAATGACCTTGTTTTACATTTACTAAATTATGTTTTAAAAAGGCATTGGTGAATGTCCTAGGATGGTCACCATGTATCCAAGACATATATTAAAAATAGTATTTATCCAAGAACCGGGATAGGTTGTCACAAACATGGGTACACCTTCTTACTTCTTTATCCTTAGGTTCTCGCAAATGTGGATACATCTTCAATTTCAGTTTGATTCCTGGTATGGTTATTCTTCTTAAATGTTTTATATCGATTATTCAATGCTAGATAGTGATACATACACTCAGGCAAAGTTGTATTTCGTTAATCTAAGGTCCGTAGTCGTAACTTTATTTAGTGTATGATAAATCTAAGAAGGTATATTAATACGGTTTTAATATCGATATTGACTTGTGTGTTTTTCTACTCTTCCTCTATGCTAATGCGGGTACGTTTCCACTAAAAGATTGTATTTTTTATGTTATACATTATAACATATACTTTTATTAATCAAATAGGCTTATATCTTTTGTACCTTGATAAATAAAAATTATAATAATAATAATATGAACGTTATAAATTATTAGCTTAATATTTTAGACACTAAAATGTTGAATTAGGAAAAAATTATTTTAAGTACTACCGATTTAAAATAATCTTGCCTATATTATTAGCTAAACACAGTATCCAGTGAACGAATATTTTTTTAGCACTGATTTTGAAACTCAACAGTTTTTGAGACAGTGTGATACATTATCTTAATGTTTTGTATTAATTATTCAATGTTTGATATCAAATTTTGAATGAGAATGAATGAATTAGGTAAAAGGAAATATATGAATAAAAAACCAAGAGGGGTTTATCACAATTTATTCATTTTAAGTCTAGTCCTTTAAATACTTGCGTTTCGTGCACAGCATTTACATTTGGAGAAAATAAATATTTTAAATAATTTTTACAGTAAATTTATGGCACGGAACTGTGCACGTACATTCTCACTCTATTGTTTAAAAACCCGTAATATATGTGAAACGAAACAATACACACTAGCAAACCCGAGTAAAAAGTGTGCTATACCTACGTAAAATAATTTTTACTCTTGGTTTAAAATTTTAGAATTTTGCTTTTAAAGCATTAAAGTCCTCATTATTATATTTCGACCATTAAAAAGGGTTGATGGTCAACACTTCGTATTCAAATTTTTACTTTCGGTTAAAAATTTTGAAATTTTAATAAGTATTGCACATCTTATGATTATCTAATCGCTATTAAATTCCTCGTTTATAAATTTTGAGCAATAAAATATTGAATATTGATTCTAAATTAATAGAGATAGATCATTGCTGTACAAACATTTCTCCCAATAGGTTCAAGGAAAAATAACATCAAATTTTTGAGAGGATTATTTACTAACACTATGGCATTAGATAATTGTTTTATTAAAACTTAAGTATTTTCTCTGTACAACTAGAGCTCGTAAATTTTTACCAATATATATAGTACAGTATTTCAGAAAATAGTGGTTCCAAAAAGATATATTTCACGTAAAACTTTTTTTAATAGTAATACATTTTTGCAATGACAAGTTATTTAAAATCTCAAATATACGCGGGGATACGCAGATATCCAACGCCCAGATATTAATTTTAATAAAAAAAATAGTTAGAGCCGATTTTGAGAAAATTGAGTTTTTCTATTTTTCTATTTTATTATTGATTTTAGGGTTAAACAGACACACAGACGCATTTCAAAAAAACACATCTTAGGGCTCAGGGGTTCATGAAACGCTGAAATCCATCAATATCTCAAGGGTTTATTAGCTCGCAATATTTTACCTTTAGATTTCAAAAAGTTTAAAAATATACATACAGTTGACTCTGGTTATAATGCACCCATACGTACTCAGATATTTGTTTCACTATGTCCGAAGTTCGCTAAAACAGATTTCCTTTAAAAATCTGAAGCTAGTGTGCTAGTGACCAAAAAAATATGAGTTCGAATACAATTTCTCTTTATTGAAATATATTAATTATTGTTGACAACTTCTGTCATATACTGCTGTTTACTGTATATCGTTTAAATTAGTAATTTTCAGATCCTTCTCTAGAGTCTGTGCTTTGACCCCACACTATCCATGCATTCAAAAAACTAAACTAAGTAGAAAAATCTAATTTTTATGAGTTTTGTGTACCCTCTCGAAGAAAGGGATAAGTGTAAACAATTACTAAACGCCCACATACAACAATTGTCCTGTAACTCATGTTGTATTAATACAACTCAGAAGACTGTCTTTCTTTACTTGCCGCAGACAAAGGTATTAAAACTTAAGTTAGGTCAATGAGTGTAGTGACTGTTTAGTCTCAGCAATCCCCCTATACGTTCCGTGCTTTCAGTCAAGAATTGTGATACCTAAACAAGAACACAGAGAATCGATGTCAATTTCAACAACCGAAAAGTTATGTTTTTAAAGAATTATGATGTTAGAATGACATTTCTTGTTAAATATTTAATTTTTTCTGTTGACTAAAACCATGGTTGATCGAGTTCATTATAAACAAATTTTTTAATAAACATTGAAATGTATGTGGCTTAGGATCAATGAATTAGGTTCACTGTAGTCGAATGTTCACTACAACCAAGTTAATTGAATTTAGAGTTGACTGTATATTTTCGTATAGCTTGAAAAATATTCTGGCAAATTTTCTGGCCCTTGGTATTGACAAAAATGGAAACTCTCGATTTTAATGGATCCCCAATCACATTTTCTTACTAGTTAGTTCAGGTGTGATTTAAATTCAGGGCCTCATAACCAAGTATAATGATTAAAGTGTCACTCTTGCCTGATCTGGGTTGCCAATGACGGGTATTTGAGCGTTTGAACTTGTATCATGAGTACTGAGGCAGTTATTTACATAATAAATGGTTTCTTACTCTCCTTTCAAACAAACGTGGTCACATTCCCTGTAACTATACCTTATCCACCCCTACCTTTTTGGTCTAATTATTCACATAGCGTAGACAGATACTAAGATTTGGTCCATGTTTTAACCCAATTCATGGGTAAGCTAACCTTCTCTAGTATATCAAAGTAATATATTTTGGTTGAATGGGTGATGGTGTAACCTACCCCAAAATCTGAGTTACATATATTATCATTAATCTCACTTTTATTTTCCCAGCAGAAATTCAATACCTCTGCAATGCTGTTATTACCATTCGACGCAAAGTTAGTTGCTACCGATAGTTAACTTCACTTTCAAGGAAAATATAGCGTTTGAGTTATTATGACCACCACACTTTGTATCGTCAGCTAGTTTTAGCTTCGAATTTGCTTCTAGCGTCAACTCACAGAATAAAATCAATTTTGGTTAACAGTTGATAATACTTTTCTAAATAATATTACCTTTGAAGAAGATATAGAGGTAATAAATTAGGTAAATTTATTTCAAGAATACTGGTATTCATGACTGAACTTTATTCATATATTTTTATTTTCCCGAGCAGCTGATCACATGTCCCATTATTTGCAAGAACGATTTAACCTAGCTTAATTTAATAAATCTCTTGCGTCAATTTGTTTGCCTATGGTTTGAATAGAAAAAATACTAGGCCTAAATTATTCAATACACAAAACATATATTAGTCAAAAAAAATTAATGTGAAATATGCATTCAAATAGTAATGTCACACGGGCAAATGAATTATTTCGAGAAAATGGCCAATTTTGTTGTAATTTGTATATTTTACGATCCAATGTTTTATTCTTAATATATTATTTGTGTTTATACTGGAATAAGTGTAATATGTTGTGTGTAGATCTTGAAAAATAAAACTAGTTATTTAAAGTTGATGAAAGCGTTCATAGAACTCCCAAAAATAGTGTTTACACTGAATGTTTTCGACAACTTAATGTCAAAACAATGGGCATTTATACCCAATCGGCCTACTAAGTTGACAATAAAGTGAACGAGAGTGTGGTTTGGATGGTTAAAAATAATAAAATGCATCTTTTATTTAAAGGGAATTCTTAAGATGATTAAGAATATAAGGATATTATATTTCTTTATAATGAGTTTTGCAATGTATTCACTTCATGACAACTAGGTCTAACTACTAATTATCGGTTTCAGATAAATTTAGTAAACCTTTTATGATTAAAAACCTAGGCCTGAGCCAAACCTCATGTAAACATTAAGCTAGGGCCTATTTTGGTTACTTCCAGTCCTTGCTCCAATGTTTCATAGACCTACAACTAACATTAATGTGGATAGTAATTACTACTGTATGTACGATTCAGTTTAAATAGGAAATGCATTATTAAAGTTTTGTCGAGGCATCACCTATCATTTTATTGTCTTGTCATCTGGTCTATCCACGTGTAATAATAGGTAGTAGATTATAAAGGTTGAGTTATAGAATAAAGGTCTTCGTATTTGTGTAGAGGGATCGTGGGAAAACCTTTATAAAAATAAAACAACTCATCACACCCCGTTAGGATTCAAACCCCAACATCCCCACCACTGGAAAATTAGATCAAAGAGACTAACGTCTTGGTCAATATTTCCCAATTAGGTGGGTTAACCGACTACTAACATCCCAAAAATGCCAGGTCTCCACCGTGGTTCGGATTCCACGTTAAACTGTAGGTCCTTCATTTCATCTCACAATCACCCTACCATTACACATTAGGGTAAGTGCGTATAACCCGAACGGGTAGTAAGATGCGGTGCTAATAATAATAAAAACATCCCAAATGTTTTGAAGCCTAACTAACCCCCATCTATTATCAAACCTACAAACATAGAATCTCATTATTGGGTGTATCAATTATCCATATGTTGATGGTGAATAATAATGCATTTTGATAGTGTTATGTTTTAAAGAAAATATTACTTTAACATTCCGTGTAGGTGTAATATCCCCACTTTTGGCCAACATTATGATATAGACCTATTTAAAGTTAGATTATGTGAAATACACACAAACACGTTTTGAGATTTTTATATATGGCTAGTGAGATGGCAATTTTAAATCAGGTAACACAAAACGCCTAATAAATTACAAAACCTAGCATACATAACCTCGTAACGCAAAACAAAAGACAAGTAAAATGTCTGCAAAACTTAGCGTCACTCCACTAGGAAAATATTTGAGCTCACAAATTGGTTGGCCATAAGTATATGAATAGTCATTTAAGGACAATTTGACCTTTGACCCCGATATGAATGACGTAATCATTGCGTGTTGTGTCACAACACTTCCTCCCTGGGTTTTCCCCGGTGACTCATAAATGGTGCCAGTATATTTTCGTCCGACCTGAATTTCCCCCTCCATTTCCCCTCTGGTTATTTCTATGGCGACATGGAGTTAGTGACCTGTCACCAAATTTTATTTCTGGTCTTCTATGTGGCAATGGGTTTTCCATGAGGACTCATACCTGGTGCCAGTTTGGCGTGTCGACAAGACGAGTCAGACAGGAATAGATAGGGACTTTGAAGCTGTGAACTAGTACATGAGGTCACTAACTCTGTCAACCCTCCTCCTTTACCCCTTGTATGTGGCAATGGGCTTTCCCGATTACATCATCGAACTGTCGCAACCCTGATGACTCATACAGGCGCCAGTTTGGCGGATTGACAAGACAGTAATAGATCACGGCCTTGAATGATGTCGCAACCCTCCCCTTCTATGTGGCAATGGTTTTTCCCTGATGACTCTTAGGTGGCGCCAATTTCGCGGCTCGGCAAGACAAGTCACCTCAATCTTCATAATTGCGTGTGATGTAGCTACAGTTCCCCTGGGTTTTCCCTGATGACTCATACCTGGTGCCAGTTTGGTGGCTCAACAAGACAGGGGTAGATTGTGACCTTGAAACTGTGAGTTAGTATATGAGGTCACTGATCCTGGCAGACCTCCCCCCTTCTATGAGACAATGGGTTTTCAAAATATAATTGGGAATATTACATTTATCTGTTGCTTAAGTGACTAATTGGTTTTGTGTATATGTTATTTATTATGTCAACAAAATATAGTTCTGGAGCGTTAAATTATATTATAAATTGTATCTAATATTACTTATGAATTTTTGTAAAAGTTAAATAATCGGTAAAATATAGATGAGAACATCAAATGATATGTAAGATAAAACTTGTTTTTTGCTGTTATAAGTGGCTCAAGGAATAAAAAGGTTGTTTCTAAAATAATTTACCTCTGTGGCGTAATTGACTGGCGCGCTTGTATCGTGTAGAGCCAGACGGTCAAGGACGGGAGAGGTAGCGATTCGAATCTCGATCGGGTAACCTAGGGATGTTTTCCACTCTCCCTCTACACAAATGTTGTCTCACTTCCTCTAAATTAAAACTTCCCAGTTATCGATCTGTTAGCGTAATTAGTACTTAATCGTATAACCCTAACGGTTATTAAGACGTGGTGGTAAAATGTGGCATTTACCCGTCTGCGCTCTTTAATACTTTATTCCGTCAAAGTTGTCACGTGTATAATGTCAGAGCCTTTCTGTCTTTTAAGTTCCAATAACATATTCTAGGGATATAATGGGCACGCGCAATTTTAAACACCGTATTCTTCTCTCGAGTTTGGCAACTATACGGCATGAATACCCGGCAAAATATATCTGGGCTAGAATTTATGTTGGGGCGAGGTTGGGGATTTTAATACCCACTGAGGTGTACTCTTGGTAGTTCTCACTAAATGGTTTCTCACTCTCCCTTCACGCAAACACTGTAACATTTCCTTACTTCCACCCTCCACGCAAATGTGGATTCAACCTTCCCAATTCCTAATCCATTAGTGTAATTTGTACTTAAGCGTACAACACTACCGGTTAGTAAGACGTGGTTCTAAATACCGATAAGCTTAATTACGTGGCTATTAACAGGAAAGTTGGGGGATTGAATACAGGTCGACCGTATCGCTCTTATTTCACACAAATGCAGGTACATTTTATATGTTCCTCAGCCCTGATATTACTTATGAATTTATGTAATTATAAATTATTTCGTCAAAATATGGTTGTGAACATTAAATGATTTTAAAATAAATTAAAGTTACTCAATTCAATATTACTTATGAATAAATGTAAGAATAATATATTATTTCGACAAAATATAGATGAGAACATTAAAATATATTTTCTGTGGCTCAAAGAACAGAATACTTTTGATATAAATCAATTAAGAATCTAGTAGCCGAAGCTATTATTATTTATGCTTTTTAGTGAGTAATTATTCATCTAGATATAATTTTTTGAAAATTGAAAAATGACACCTGGACACGGGTCAATTAGTTTAACTGTATTAGCCTTGTTCCATTCCATGATCACAAAATTATGCTAGCCCCGATTTTAGAAGTTAAGCTAATCTGAAAATAAAACACATTCTTCACCAAGGTTAGACACTCATTCAACTCGATAACGCATGCGCAGAACCTCCTAGGTCGGCCAACATGTTGGCCAATATCCCCAACAAGTTGGAAGTGCGTTTATATTGTAGCACTACTTGTTGGGATCGTGTTGGCCAATATAGTTAGCTGTGTGTAGAGAAGTGGAGAAATGCGACGTGTTGGACCTGCAATGTATTTTTGTTCAAACACGCGATGTAATTAACATGCGATGTAATTGTGTGTATACATATACGTCCCTTCAATCCTAACGGTTGTACGTCAGAGTAGGGTTAGCTGCGTATAGATAGATAGATAGATAGATAGATAGATAGATAGATAGATAGATAGATAGATAGATAGATAGATAGATAGATAGATAGATAGGGGGAAATGCAACGTGATGGGCCTGCAATGTATTTGTTCCCAAAACGCGATGTAATGGACATGCAATATAATGGTATACACCCGTAGGGATAGAACCTCTAAACCCCTACCCCTTCCCGGTTAATTCACTGATTGTTCCACGAAACTTGTCACATGACTAAGTTGCTGTGTGTCTCCATCTAGTGTTCTGTGGTGACAAGGAGGACAATGCTGTGTTGTGTACCAAGGATAGGACCTATTAAGTGAAGGAGGCTGAAACATCAAACTCCTTGACTCTCTGCTATTGATCCCAGACCTGCTGTTTCTTCAGGAGGTGTCTTCATGGCACCAAATTAACATAGCTCTTTATCACCACAAGGTGAGCATGCAATTCAACTTGCTATGTATTTACACTTATCACAGTGTTTATAACAATTTGTGAAACTCATTACCTTTTATATATATATATATATATATGTTTCCATAATAAAAATACATACATAAATACATACCTACCTAATCACACTAATCCCTTACGACATAGGAAAGAAACTGTTAATATAGCTCAAAAAACAACTTCGTACTTAATCCATCCTCACTAACTTCATCCACACCTCGCCAATCGATAGTGCAAGTGTTCTATCTTTAATTTTCTCCTTTTGTGTAAAAGAGCATTGAAGTTTGACCGTGAGAATAAAACCAATGTTATTAGATGACAGCTCGAATTTGTATCCTCTTAAGTCATTATATAGTAGTCTCAAATTCACCCCAGGTGAGCCATGTGCATTTTAAATAGATGTAAACACGAAATATCTCAAATTTAATTCTTTTGGAGATAGAACACTAGCATTTTTGGGGGACGACTTTCCTATCTTTGCACACTTCTTTCACTCCAACAACATCCATACACCGAGTCCTACATGCTCTTTTATTCTTAAAACTCTTAATGTTTCTCCTTTCCACACATGTATCTACAACATTTAGCCACATCCGACATGGCCTATCCCTTCTTTATGATCCATACACTCACTATACCTTAGTATATTTGCTTCATCACTCGATCCACACTCATCCTCTTAACATGCCCAAACCACCGTAAAAACACTTCTTTCACAATAAACTTGTAGGCTAGTATTTGCTAATCTACATGAGTTCTAAGATCATTTCTCTCCCAGTTTAATATCCATAAATATTTCAAAACATATATACATTTCCTATTTCTTATATATTTCCAAAATACATTATTTCTAAGAACTATAAATAAATAGACTTACCCCTGTTGCCACGAGCTACAGCCAGAACCATAGTTTTATTTCTACCACACGTGGTCAATGCTGACGGACTGAGCCGGGGCGTCGATAACTAAGCCACGAGAACATAAATGCCCGAGTGATGTCACATCCGGATGGGATGTGTTCATAAAAGCTTCCATGTTGAAGAAAGAATAATCCATCAAAGATTATAATATTCTACTGCCAGTGTGTTAGATAGAGACAGAGACTCCGTTTCCTTTTCCACGTGACCTCCCCCCCACCTCCCCCCGTTTATTGCCAACCACTCCTGGGATTTGGGCACTATATAAATACCGCGGATTTAAGGTAATTTTTTACTCTTAAAGTCAACTTGGTTAATAACATAACGCTGGTACTGATCTCTGGACAAAAGATGTAAATTACACACACACACACACATAAAAACTATTTTATTTGTGTACAAAATCATTGGTTTACAACTTGTGAGTCGCAACCCCACTCGGGGCTGGGGCATATTTCGAGCGGGGTTGTAGGAGTGTATTACTTGTTGAGGTTATATCGTTATGTTTACTTTTAAATTGATTATTATTATTGTTATTATTATTATTAATATTAGATATTAGAAAGATAGATGGCTAACAAATTGACAGACTATTAAAATAAATTCAATATAATAAACCCAAGGCAATATGAATTTCAAAAACACAAAAGCGCTAAAAACCTTCTAGAACATTTTTCTAATAAAATTAACAAAGCCCTTAGCAACAATAAGCATGTTTTGGCCCTATTTATTGACTTCAAAAAAGCGTTTGGCACGCTTGACATTGATATATTACTAAGATCATTAAAAATTATTGGAATTGGTGGACCATACTTAGGATGGTTTAGGGACTATATAACTAACAGACTTTTCTATGTACAAATTAGCACTCAAAAAAGTGAAACCAAAGTGACAAATATGGGAGTACCACATGGCTCAATACTAGGACCTATTCTATATCTAATCTATGTCAATACTATCACAAGACAATTATAGCATGGACACATCTACCTATACGCAGACCCCACAGCAATACTGGCTATTCACGAAAACCTCCAAATAGCAGAATACAACCTGTAACAAGACTACAACGAGATACAAATATGGATTCATGACCATCGTCTAGTAATAAATGCAAATAAAACTAAAGTTATACATATCGCTCCTCCTAAAATGCACCATGCAAGAGTCAATATTACGCAACACATATATAATTGTTTACACAACTGGACACAGACATGTTGTGACTGTATCGAAAAACTGGACGCAGCAGACAGTCATATTTACCTTGGACTTATAATTGACAATCATCATAAATGGGACAGGCACATGAAAAAACTTGAGAACAAACTAAAAGGATTGACATATGTTTTTTACCATCTTAGAATGTACTTGGATACCAAAACGATAGTAATAATATATAAATCATTGATTCAATCAATAATATCTTATGGCGTATCCATCTGGGGAGGAACGAAAGAATGTTACACAGTCAAAATATTGCATTTACAAGAAAAGATCTTGAAAATTATATTTGGTACCAAAAATGCTAACAAACATACATACATTCAACATAAAATTCTACTTCTTAACCAATTATATGAGTACAGCCTCTTGATAGGATATTACCATTCCGATAAATACAAGAAAATAAAAACCCATACCATTAACACCCGCTCAATTTCTAACAAAGAAGTGTATACAATCGGCAAATACTCTAATTATTATGGTAAATAGGAACTGAGATGTACCATCCCCAAATTGTTTAATCTGCTACCACCAACACTCCGAGAAATCTCTGAAATAAATATAGCGAAAAATAAAATTAAAGACTGGATACTTCATGGCATGCTTCAAACAACCATGTAAATATTTTTTAGAGGAAATGTTATAATATGTGTAAATCTTTTTGTTTTTTAATTATTTTATTATTATAATTTTTAGTATTTTTTAAATATTTATTTAACTACAAGACCTGAAGATGTACCTTTAGGTACTTCGGGATGGTATCAAAAACTCATCTATGTAATTTTTCTTCTAAATCCTAATAAACAATGATTGATTGATTGATTATTATTATTATTATTATTATTATTATTATTATTATTATTATTATTATTATTATTATTATAGGAAGGTGCAACATTCAAGTACAATAAAAATGTAAATGGTTAAAATTGCAAAAACTGTTTAGTTAGTAATTAGGTTCCTTTTGGTTGAAACACAACTCAGGCAGTTGCTTTTTGACTTAATTTGCTGTGGGGGTCTCGTGTTTAGGCGAGGGGCGCTGCTATCATAGCTTTCTGAATATCCACTGAGCTCGTTGATTCTCTTTTGAGACATCTTAGTTGCATTAATATAAATAATATATAAGTAGTTAATAAGAATTAAATCAAACACGTGGGTTTAACGCCATGTTAGTTTGGTTTAACTGTCGAGGTCAGGGAATCCTATTCTGACTGAGGGTTCTGGGATTGATTTCCCCCAAATAATTTTCCACTATCCCTCCTCTCAAATTCGGGTACAATTTAAAAATTTAAAAATATGAATAGCCCAGATTAGTAAGATTTATAGAAAATTATAATTTAAAAACCAGAATATTAATGCTTATAAGCTATCAGGAGTCGCGATGGTCTCAAAGACAAAAATTGATTTAAACCCGGCAAAAAGTTGGAAACTACTGAACTAAACTCGCATTGCACCCATAGGTCAATGTTCGAACTATACAAGTGCATTGGACGTGGTTACCCTAACATAATTTTCAAATAGTCTTCCAGATTTCTCTCTACACCCATGCGAGTGGATTTCTTGTGGGCTAACATTATTGCCCCTAATGTGAATAATACTCACATCGGCGGCGTAATTGGCTAACGCGCTAGTCGTGTTGAGCTAGACGGCCGAGGATGGAGAGATCAAGGTTAGAATCTGGGTTGGGTGAACTGGGGAGGGGGGTCCTAATTGGTTTTCCACTCTACCCCCACGCAAATGCAAGTTCACTTCCCCTATATTCAACCTTCCCAATTCCTAATCCTTTAGCGTAATTAGTACTTAAGCGTATAACCCAAACAGGTAGTAAGACGTGGTGCCAAATAAAAAGATGTTAATAGTAAATAAACACATGGGATCAGTCACCAAGCGAGCTTTACTGAGCTAGCAGCCGCCGACTGTTGGCAACGAAAAAATGTCAACTTTTGCTGACAAAGGGTGCTATGTGTTCAGCACAATGATACCTCCGGGCGTTAAACGTCTCAGTTATACTTACAAGTCTGAGTCAACCTCTTGAGAGAGACAGTGCTTCCCATAAAGTCTGGAAGCGCCGGGGATTGAACCCGGGACCTCTGGATCTGTAGCCAGACGCTCTTGATTGACTCTAATATTAAATAATTTAAATCTCTGGTGTTGATAGTACTTAGACTAGCGGTTGACAACCAAAAGTTTTTGTTTTTGTTCCATATGTATATATAATGTATTAGTAGACAAATCGGTAAGGTGGATGCAAAATGAACTACATTGTGAACGTGTCGTGCCTTGGCACGCTTCGGCTTAACCCATCGGTGAACCTGTCAACTATAACATGATTTGAAGGAAAAGTTTAGGTCATTTGCAGGATCCCACCAAGTTTCGTCATAATAATAATAATAACAAACACTGTTTATCACATTTAATGTAAACTCTTGAACGGCAAAAGATTAAATATATGAAATATCCATGCAATGATGTATTTCTTTGCTCGGTAGACACAGTTCAAATAAAAAATAAATAAAATATGTGCCAAACTTAAGTCAACAAATCAAAACAATTATTTATCAAAAAATGATTAGTCTTGGTCTTAGTAAATAAATGAATAATTATAATTTTTGGCCTACTGATTCAATGTAATCTATGTTAATGAAATTAATTATTTGTTTGTGTGGGCTGTGATGAGCGTTGTGCAAAATCTACCGCACGCGAAGGTTTGAAATTTTTAAATTAGTAGCCCCTGTGCACGAACATAGTATACCTCTTAGCAAAAAATTTTAAATTTTTTAATAGTTTTTTAATGTATTAAACACGGGTCGGAATAAAGAAAACGAAGAGATTTGTTTTTCTATCAATTTTAAAGCAAGCGTGGAGTAACAACACAATGCATTGCGTGGCCACCTCGGGTGATGCCAGTTGCATCTACTAGTTAAATTATATTTGTTCTTGACATTTCATTTAGTAAATATTAATTTTTGTCCTATTTATAGTGTAAAATGAAAATACCAAAAAATAATATTTTCTTGTACAAACTTTCACGCCCACATTCCCCCAAAAATCAAGACCACTTATGTCCCTCCGTGTGCATAACTTCCATTTGGTGGCTTTTCATTACCAAAACCTTGAAAAACATTGTTCTAAATTCTATAAAAGCAACAAACAAAAAGTTACGGAACTCCACACGGACTTTCTCGTGCCTTTGTTTAAAAATGGAGATATTTATTCAAAACTTGTAATATATGTGAAGCGAAAAAATTCACTAGCAAGCCCTAGCAAAAATTGCTTTATACTTACGTAAAACATTATTTGGCTCCCGGTTTTAAATTTTATAATTTTATTTTTAAAGAATCAAAGTCCTCATTGGTATATTTGGACCAAAAATATAAAATCTATATTGGGTCCACAAGGGTCAAAACTTTGTATTAAAATTTTGACTTCAGGTTTAAATTCGCGACATTTTATAAGAGGTTGCACATCTTATGGTTATCGCATTGCTATTTAGTCCCTCATTTATAAATTTAGACCAATAAAAAAGGTAAATATTGACTATTGAGTCTAAAATTATAGAGATAGATCATTGCTGTACAAACATTTCCCCTAAGAGGTTAAAGGAAAAAGAACATCAACTTCTTGAAAGACTTATTTATTTACTTACTGCATGGCATCAGATTAGGTTAAAACTTAAGTAGTATCTTTGTACAACTAAGGGTCATAAAATGGTATTAAAATATTTGCAAATATCTCAGAAACTATTGGTTTTATAAAGATATACTTCAAATAAAAGTTATTTATTTTTAATAGTACTACAATTTTGCAATGATAAGTTATTTAGTGTCTCAAATAGTTGCGTAGATAAGGAAATTTCCGCACCTGTAAAGTACCCTAAAAGTCATTTTCATGGGAAAATGAAAACAGCCATTTTGCTTATAATTTTAATTAACGCCTAGATACGAATTTTAATCACAATTGTTAGAGCCGATTTACAGTCGCAATACTTTACCTTTAGTGTTCGAAAAGAAAGGTAAAACGAGAAAGTAAAAAAAAAGCTTGAGTTAAAACGTATGAACTAAAATAAATGTACTTTATATGCACGCAGGTCTATTTTGTTAGATGGTAAATTGCGGTTAATCCCACCGAGCGCTATCAGTTCGGCTACGTCATCGTTCTGAGCTTGTTGGAAATAAAACCCCAACTAAACAAGTGTCAGTGACAGAACAGCAAGGAATTTCAACCTTCAGCATTCTCGTCTCCCATTCAGTGTCAGGTAACATGACTCGACAGAAGTGAATTGCTCGGTCGCGAGCTATGGCCTAAACAGAAGATACTCTTGCACATTTCAACTCAAAAAGGTACAAGAAAAAAATCATTTTAATAGGCTTTTGAAATTATTATTATTATTATTATTTAAAAGTATTTAGTTTCCCCCCGACTTTTATGAATAGACCTACAATCGTGGAAAAATTGAATTAGTTTAAAACTTATTTCTAAAATATAATCAAAATACTTAAATAATGTATTAGGCCGTCAACCAGAGTAACCAAATAGAAATCCATTGCGCTGGCTTTAATAAAACAATATAAAAATACATTAATTATTATATTTTAAATGGATAAGTTGGTTGTAAGATTATGAAAAAAGCCACAGCCTTCTAGATTACAAGACGTCAAGTTCTATTAACGTCCGTGTGTGTTGCAATATCAAGAGAGAATTAAAACTAGTAAAAATAAATATAAATTAAATCAGATGTTTAAATAAGTCTTCCTTTTTTATTTTGTAACTGGTTCTACGCTTATGTAATGATTACTCTAGTAGTTTTAGAGACAATTAAGGTTATATTATAGGAAGTATAACCGTATTTTCTTGGAGGGAGAGTGGAAAACATTTTTTGAAACCCTCCCTTTGTACACCTGACCGAGATTCGAACCTCAATCTTCCCGTCATAGGCAGCCAGTATATTGTGAGAGTAGCGCCTTAGACCATGCTGCTACCGAACTGGGTTTTATATTGTTTTGGAGTTTGAAGTATTCCAGGAAATGTTTTAGAACATGGGGGAGCCTGTCCAGTTGGAGAGTTAGGTATTTATAGTCTAATGACTATACATTAATCTCAATTTCAATTTTAATTTTCAATTTCATTTACTATAGTACTGTCCAAGAGTCGTGGGACTTATGACAGGCCAACAATGAAAAGTACACAAATACAAGTTATTAAAATAACAAAATAAAATAAACAATAATAGCTAAATAATTATACATACTCATGAACAAATTATTTTAAAAAAAGGATATAATTATTATGATAGATTGTAAAAATAATAAATAAATAACTTAAAAGTGGCAAAATCGTAAGTATTTAAAAAGGATAGCAATACCAATAATAGTTACACATCAAGTGATTTAACGTTTTTATAATGATTAATAAGACTCTTTGGAAGTATAATTGTTGTAAGTGATACGACACAATAACACAAGCATTTCGACCCGTTCTTCACAAGCATCCAGCTAAATCAAATTACGACATTCTTTATCCGGCTGTCAACATTTGGATAGTTTTTCCGTGTACAGTACAACACAAATATGAGCAAACAATGGCGAACAACCAGAAATCTGACAGTTAGAAAATTAAAATAAATCAAACCCTTGAAAATAAATATTACCTAGGCCACAAATTGAGTGCACAAACGAGTTAAATACATTTGAATTTAAATATTTATTTGGTTTTTTGATAAGTTTTCTTACGTTCCTGCCAAATGTCAACACATCGAAAATTAGTGTTCTATATTAGTTTTAACAATTGTAAGCTCTTCAATTTCCCGGGATTCAATTTTGAAATTACATATGTTTAGATGTCATTCGGCTATCCGGGAAGACTTATTTACTTACATAATGTACCTTCTTACTGTACTTTCTGTACTTAATTACATACTTACTATATGGCATAAGTACTAAAATTCCATAGCCGCACCTATAAAAATACGCCACCCATCCTCATATTGAGCTAGTTTTATCCAGTCAAACTCATTACACCTTATACCTAGCTTGAGCTAGTTATATCCAGTCCACCTCATTACACCTTATACCTATCTTGAGATAGTTCTATCCAGTCCACCTCATTACACCTTATACCTGTCTTGAGCTAGTTATACCCAGTCAACCTCATAACACCTTATACCTAGCTTGAGCTAGTTATATCCAGTCCACCTTATTACACCTTATACCTACCTAATCTTGAGCTAGTTATATCCAGTCCACCTCATTACACCTTATACCTAGCTTGAGCTAGTTATATCCAGTCCACCTCATTACACCGTATACCTATCTTGAGCTAGTTCTATCCAGTCCACCTCATTACACGTTATCCCCATATCGAGCTAGTTATATCCAGTCCACCTCATTACACCTTATACCTAACTTGAGCTAGTTATATCCAGTCCACCTCATTACACCGTATACCTATCTTGATCTAGTTCTATCCAGTCCACCTCATTACACCTTATCCCTATCTTTAGCTAGTTATATCCTGTCAACCTCATTACACCGTATACCTATCTTGAGCTAGTTTTGTCCATTCCACCTCATAACACCTTATCCCTATCTTGAGCTAGTTATATCCTGTCAACCTCATTACACCTTATACCTAGCTTGAGCTAGTTATATCGAGTCCACCTCATTACACCTTATACCTAGCTTGAGCTAGTTATATCCAGTCAACCTCATAACACGTATACCTATCTTGAGCTAGTTCTATCCAGTCCACCTCATTACACCCTATCTTTTTCAGGTCCAGTCTAATGTTGTCTTCCCATCCCATCTGCGTCCAAGATTTTCCAGAGGGTTTGCCAGTCAGTACCCTGAACAAGGTTCTAGATTATTCTATTCGCGGTGCATGTCCTACTGTACGTGCACTTCCTGAACTTACTTATTATATCAGCACATGACTTATAGCTCAAGCTAACTTATCTCTATAGAAGATGCAATGTCTATTTCCTGGTTGTTAGTTTATCGTTGTGAAAGGGGTAACCTACATTTCCCCATTGATCATTTTCTTTTCCATGCCGGGAAATGAGCCAGTGATAAAACTTGATTACACGGCGAGACGATCATTAGCTTATAAATAGTGTTAATAATCAAAAGGAGGTACACCCGAATTTACGGGGATGGAGAGAATAAAATCATTTAGGGAAAATCACTCTCAGTGCACCCAATCGGGAACGAACCATGATCCCCCCATCACCGTCAGTCTGGTATCTCGTGAGAATAGCACCTTAGACCATGTGGCCACTGAAGTGGACCAGACAGAATCGAAAAACCAAAGAGATCTAAAGGGTCATTTGCACAAACAATCAGCGGCTTTATCTAAGGTAATATGTAAATTGGTCTTTAATGAGTGTCTCAAACCTTATTTTCATTTGTACCATTACAATTATTAGGACTTGATTTTCGCTCAACTCTCTGGCCTGTTTAACCGGCCACCCATCAATTCTTTGCTTCTCCGACCATCTTGTTGATGGGAAACATAACCTATAAGTTTTAATAACAGAATTAGTTTTTTCATCCTTAATTAACTGATTAATAAAAGTAAAATTTGTGTTTTATTTATTTATGTTGATTATAACTTATTTTTAAGGATAATTGTGTCAATTATGGCGCCTTCGGATAAAAAAAATTCTAACTATACGATGAAGTTATAGAGAATGGCTGATGTTCAAAGCATCTACTGGAAGAAAATGAAATTTTCTTTTATCGTAGATGAATAAAATTTAAGATGAGGTTAACTCTGAGTACATTTTATTGTGTATATTTATTAATAGCGTTATAAAATGTTTAAAACAATTATGGTTTTGTTATACGCAGCAAGTGACTTGAAGTATGAACATGTGAAATAGATCTAATTTTTTTATCGGTCAGGTAAAGCCTTTTGTGTGAAAATTGAACTGTAAGTTTGGAGCTACAGCGTAATATCTATTTAATATGCATATTTTCAAAAATTTTCAAAGACAATGGTCAACTTTTAAAAAAAAAAGAATCGTTTAACAAATTATTACTTTAGTTAATATTTGTTATTTTTTAATCGACCCATGACTATTTTGGAACGTTTGAGTCTAGTAGTATTATTATTATTATTATAGACATGGAACACTAAAGTTATTTAATCCTTATAATTAGTGAAACAATGTATTTTTTTTTATCTCGTCAAGCAGCTTAAGTGCTTATCATAAAATCCTAGCTTATAATGTAATTACTTTGGAGATACCGCCACCATCTATTTACTAGCGGGGTCTACAGGCTATCCATTTTTCTAAAAAAAAAACTGGTTATTTGTTTAGCGTACTCAAGTTGATGAATAATTCGTTAAGTGTATTTTTATTTGTTTTTTATTTACTTACTAAAGTTGACCTCTGTGGTCTTGGGTTAAAGTGCTCACCTCAGGACACGATGTTCGTGAGCTCAAACCCAGCCGAAGTCGACGGATATTTCTTGAGCGATAAAAATCCGTATCACAAATTCCTTCATAGGGGAAATAAAGCCGTCGGCCCCATGTGGATTGTGACATGTAAAATAACCCTGGTAGGTATGTAAAAATGCATTTCACGGCAAAATTGGTGGCCCTTTCACTCTCGCTCATAGAACTTCTCGTGTATTCATATATTCAGTCTGTTCATAAAGTGGGCGTTAAATACCACCAATAAAAATACATTTGATACAAAAAATATTGGCTCGTGACGTAAAATAGCTGTATGTCTACTTAGGAACGGGTAAACTAAGTACACTTAGCGTAGCAATAAAATTAAAAGTACCTATATTTTTAAAATCCGCAGAACTTGTTGTATCTTAAGCTCGTCAATACTTATTTAACCATAATTAATCCTGCGGGATAAATCGGTAGATGCCGTGTATTGTTTTCTCAAAGTCGGTGTGGCTTGAAGATTTATTCCTTTTTTCTAAAACATCTAGTTTGACACCAACCTATAGGCTGATCCTGACGTCATTCAGTCATTCCCACAACAGTTTAAGAAAGGCTGTTCTTACTGATAAGTGTTAAGTCTCGAATTGGTTCTGAACAGTAACTGTGCCATTTTATGGTCGTTTATTGTTCTTGGACTAATCTAATCTGATAGTGAAAGGCTCGTATTAAGCTTGAAAGCCCTTGCATCATATTATTTAATCTGGTGATTCGTCAACACAATGACAACGTTTACAAATTGTTGTCGGTTCATCATGTGGTCAGTCAGTGCAAAAGCACTTTCTAGTCAGGAAATTGATCCGATTTATATATTGAGATATTTTGGCCCCACGTCTAACTACCTGTTAGAGATATACGCATACATACTCATTAATATAATGTGCCAAGGATGAGTAAAGTTGAAATTATTTGAAGTATGCCAACATATGCATGGCGGGAGATTGGAATATTAAGAAAACCCACCCTAAAAACACCCGACCTGAATTTAAACCCCTACTGTCTCATTTGTCTAAAATGCAAGAATACTTGCCTTCTGAACATTGGTTCCACATCCCTGGAGTAGATAATCCAGAAGACTGCGCCTCACAAGGACTCAGCCCTTCACAATTTGTTGCGCACCATCTTTGGTGGAAAGGACCTGCTTGGCTGCAATGTGACAGATCTGTCAAGCCCCTAATCCAATTTGTTGAAGAGTCCACACCAGAAGCTATGACAGAAGAATAACTAGTCACCCTACTAGTTCATTATGAAGAATACATACCATTGCTGAAGTTGATAGACACATGTCTTCGCTAAAGAAACTTTAAAGAGTCAGTGCCTATGTGCTCCGGTTTTTGAGCCACATCAGTCTAAAGGCTGCACCAAAAGAGAAGCAATTAACTTTGAAATAATTGAATCAGGATTTTCAGGTCTTAATACAAGCAGTTCAACAGAAGCATTTTAACAGAGAGTTCAAAGCCTTATAATTTGGCCATACTTAAGAAAACTCAGTCCTTTCATAGAAGAAGGTGTAATCCACGTAGGAGATCGACTGCGCAACACGACACTAACATTTTATCAAAAACATCCGGCAATTCTCCCAAAAAAGGCTCATTTTGTTGATTTGGTAATAGATCAGTGTCACAAGGACAATCTTCATACTAAGACACATATTGTATTTTCACTGCTCCGACAGAAATATTGGATTCTGGCTGGTCGAGGTGTGATTCGCCAACGAGTGCAACATTGTAATCATTGTTTCAAGTTCAACCCTAAGCCCAGCTTTCCAGTCATAGGTGACCTACCTGCTTCACGAGTCCAGGAACCCAAACCATTCACCCATGTGGGTGTTGATTATGTGGGTGCCTTTAATATTACTCTCTAAGTTGACATCGAGGTGTTAAATCACAGAAGGCGTACTGTAAATATGTTTGTTTGTATGTCTTGTCACCAAAGCCCTACATTTAGAACTGGCATCGGACCTGTCCACAGAAACTTTTCTTGGCGTTCTAAAGCGATTTATATGCAGAAGAGGAGAATGTTTACCAATGCACTCAGACTTTTGAACAAACTTTGTAGGTGCGAAAGTAAAATTGGATATACTGTGTACCTTCCTTAACTCTCGAGTTTATCGCCAGGGCCTGTCAGATGAGCTGTCTTAAAGAGTAATCACGTGGCACTTTCAAATAGAATCTATTTTGAATTCAAGACCACTCTGTGTACTGACTCAAAGTCCATATGATATCTTAGCATTGACACCAGCTCATTTTCTGACCTTGACACCTCTCAAAACCATTCCAGATTAAGATTTATCTACAGTCTCTTTGAATCGTATTTCAAGATGGCATCTGGTGCAACGTCTTGTGCAAAATTATTGGAAGCGTTGGCACATAGAATATTTGTATATTTTGCAACAAAGGGTTAAGTAGAACACACACCNNNCAAACTCCAATCAAAGTTGGAATGATCGTGGTCATCAAACAAGATGGCCTTTCCCCATTGACGTAGCTGCTTGGGGTAATTGAAGAAGTCTTCCCCGGCAAGGACGGTGCAGTTCGAGTTGCCTCTCTGTATGTATGTACCACTAGGGGAACATACAAGCGACTAGGGGTGAAGCTTTGTCCACTTCCTTCTCAATAACTTTGTTGAAATACCTTATCTCAAGGCTGGCGGTATGTTCAGTCTTTGAACTGTATATATTTAATATTGTAAAATAGATTTTGTGTAATAATTTGTTTAACATAGTTTTGTTATATATATATAATGCTTTATACATATTGGGTTTTGTTTGTTGTTTATTTTTCGGGCGTTTTCCCGCCGTTTTTTTTATGGTTTTCCTCCGTTTTGAGAGAGATTAAGGGGAGGGGTAAGAAAGTTAGTTTGTTTTTGAGTGAGAGCAGGGAGTTGAGCGTGGTAGTCAGGACACATAGGGTGTTTGCCAGAATGGATGCACTAATTTATGCACAAATCGGTGTCCGAGTGTGAGTCGGATGTTACAGGCCCTAAAGTGGCCTTCTTTATCAAGGAACAACATGAGTTTGAGAGACGCCGCTAAGTCAGCCCCCTTGTTTCCTCATTCCTTCCTACTCTTGACCCAGCAACCCAGTAGATAGGCCTCCATTATCGGCGAACCTCATTTGGATGAGGTAAGCGATTCCTATCACAATTTTATAACGAATACAGTCCACTTTCCGTGTTTTCACTTGTTATTTTAATCGTGTGTTGACTGGAACGAACAATAATTTTAAGGTATTTTACAAATGATTAATTTTTTTTTATTAAATTTGGTAAATATATTTTATTGTTTTTATGAGGAAAAACATACTTAAGGGTAGTTTATTCAAAACCTTTTTTTGAAAGTTATCTTCAAAGTCATAATAAACAATATGAGAAAGCTTGTGCAATTGTTTCGTACTATTTATTTTATTTATGGAATGTTTATTTTTTTTTCAAACAAAAGTTAATTATTTTAAATGTGTGCTATTCTATTTTGTATTGAATTTATGATCTATCTCATTATTTCTGCCTTCTCATGAGCAATTGTGTTGGTGTTATTTACTCAATAAAAAGAATGTTGAGGTGTACGATAATTTGTTCTTAATATCATACACTTTTATGTTTTTACTGCAGGAGTGAAAATATCAATCGCATGAAGTATAGATAAATAATAACTATTTAACATCTAAATAGACCCTTGAAGGAACACTTTTATAGCTTAAACTTTTATCTCCTTTAGATGGTATTTGCATAATTGTAAAATTCCTTTGGATTTACGATATTAAACACGGTTCCCTTAATATTTTAGATGGTGTTCATGTTTAATTTATTTTTAATGTAACGAAATTTATTTCAATGTTATATTTAATTTGCTATCAATTTTTATTCCTTATTCTTTGTCTAAGGTAGAATTAGTTAGGTACGCAATTTATATAGCACCCTTATAACGACGGGACGAAATTTACATCAGCGCTTATAAATATGGAAGGGAATTTACTTTTAGATATGCAAAGGGAATTGGGTAAGGCGAGTGAATGAGACAACGCTTGTTTAATAATGTTACCTTGGGCCGCCACTGAAACGAGCTATAATTACGGTATATAGGCCTGTATGCAAGAACGAGTAGGAGAAAAGGTGGAGGACGGTTGATTTGATTGCCAGGACGAGCGCGCCTGCGCGCGCTTGAGAAAATTCGAAGGTAGTTCCCGACCAACCTTCTTCGTTACTCCTATCCCTTATACACGAGGCTACTCCGGCGCAGCGCGCATGAGCAATAGATATGTCACACATCTATTATTATTGTTTTGTGTTGTCAAGAAAATATGGCGCTCCATGACGTTTCTTTCTCAGATGTCCAACTTACTGCGACTAGACTATTGTGTGTACATGGATTCTTGTTCTTATCGCTTAGAAGAAACATTTATTTTGTGTTTATCATTGTTCTCTCACAAAGGAAAGATTGTTCTGTGATCACATTGAAACATCGTTTACAGCACTTTGGTGAGATGTAGGGTCGTTTGTGCTGATAATGTGGCTCACTTTGGTGGTAATAATGGCCGTAGATTAGCTACAACTGAAAAAACTAAAAGGGGATAACTGTATTCTCAATGTTAAGCTATTTTTTATCGTGAAAATTATAATCTGTATATTGGACATATAATGTGGGCACCACTCTTAAGCATTTTACTCAAGAGAATTAAAAATCTTATTTTTACCTTGTCTAGCTCCAACGGTGTCACCATAGATAATAGAGTATTACTATAATGGCAACTCTATGATGACCTAACCAGTACATGGCGGTATTTGGAACAAAAGTGAGTGTATTGGAATATCTCTAAAATGTATTGATTTAAAGTAATTTTTTTCACACGATACTTTGGATAATTACAAGGACATTGGCATAGTTTAAATGGTATTTCATATAAATACATACTGGGAAAAAATATATAACTGTGCTTAGCCACCTCTTGGACTTTTGAACTCCTGATACATAAACTAGGATTTTAACATTGCCTCGAATTTGGATTGTATAAAACATATTGTTTATTAATTATTATACTGAACCTTTCCTCATTGGAGATAGATCAATTTGTTTATAGATGGCCGTACGCAATTGAACACCTTAACAAATTAACATACTTTAAAAAAAGAGTCCTAGACAGGATATGATATAGTTTGGTATAGTATTGAGTATTATAGAGAAATACGCATTTACAAAATCTTAAATACATTGACATTTTGATCAATTACATAAAAAAAAGTACAGTATTCACAAAACACATTGTTGAATGTAATAAATGAATTTGTAATATTACGTTAGTATTTTTTAAGAACAATTTGTGATATCGTTGGTAAAACGAAGGTTAGTATAGTTATAATCGGAATTATGTTTAGCTTACATTAATAATATTGACCTATTTATATCCCGACCAGCCCTGTGCTCTGGTAGTCAGCGTATTTGGCTGACAGTCCAAGGGTACCGGTTTCGATTTCCGGCCGGGTTGAGGTTTTTTCTGTATTGTAAACTTCCCTTCCTGGGTTCAAATTAGGATATCTGTTGTCTGTTCTCCTCCAAACCGTAATTATCAATCAACCTGCCTAGAAATGCCTTTAATAGGTCACTAGTTTTCAACCCTGAAATATGGAGTTATGCTGATGATTAATATCCAAATTAATAACGTATTAATAAAATGGCATTAAATCTTTATGTTTTAACCTGAAGCTCAATAATAGATTAAACTTTTGTTCATGAAAATGCAAAATAAATGAATTTTACTCAACAGTAATATCTAATTCTTACACATTTGGTTTATGTTGCTTTAATATTATTATTGTAGTTACCTATTTAAGATAGTATGTTGATTGTTTAGTTTTTTAAGGATCACTATACACTAGATAATTTTTATTTCATAGCCTAGGCATAATCTACCGATAATTTTAAATTATGTATGTCAGTGAAATGAAATAAATGTACTCATAAAAGGTTTGAACAACATAACTAATTTTGAAACTCCTGATATTTTCTGTAAATAAGTTGATGTAGGCTAATATGTACAATAATTTTGGAAGTAGGCCCGTTTTGGAAGTCCTTATTTTGTTACGGAAGCCTATTGGATAGTAGTATTTAAGTATGGTAAAAAGCCCTTCAAGAAAGGGATTTCCTTCTACTTTTTATCTTACTAAAATACTATTGTACAATATGAATCTGGTAGAAAATAAGACCGTTCATGCAATAGTATTCTGGTGTGAAATAAGGCCTTCCAAAATGGGATTCTTACCAAATTCAGAGTATAATTTTACTTCCAACCAATTTATAACATAAATGATCGTTTGAACGTAAGACTACTACACAAAGTTTGGCATTCAAACAAAATATGTAATCAAGTTGTTAGTTACCGTACCTTATTTCATTATAGTCATCGAACTTTCATTATAATAAGGTTTATTTATCTCATTATGAAACCAATATACACTCTAAGAGCAAACTTTAAATATATTATAGCTGTTGAAAAATGTAAGCCACATGGGTGATTGCTACATACTTTAATATATCAAAGATTGTACTAGTATTTATACACTGTTACCTGTGAAACTGAATTTATATCCTTTATTATAAATGTTTGTTCACCCAAGTATGATATAATACTTCACTATTTTCAAATAATAACATTTTTATGCACCATAGACAGTAATTTTTTTACACAAGAATATTGAAATAAACCGTTAGATATGCCACCTTAGAGTCAAACAGATGACGAACTTGAGTGTCACGCTTTATTCCTTTGCAAGGGGTGTGTTTTTGTCCAGCCAGTATAGTATAGATGTTAATGTGTATGATACAAATCCAAGCCAACTACTTAAATTCCCTTTATCCCCTTTACTATTAAATTTCTGCAACCCATGTTTTACACATTGTTTTCTAACTTCTAGGTTTCTCTAAGGGCACCGTGTGTTGATGTATAGGGCACTGGTAGTGGCAGAATCTTGAAACATTTGAATGAAGGTGATTGCTGAAACACGTAAGTTTTCATAGATTATTGATGTTCCAAACAATCATATATATATATATATATATATATTTATCTCATTTATCTCTATAATATAACTGGATGGACATCTGCGGCTAAAATTTTCAAGCTATCGTCTTCACACCATTGTGTAAAAGAGAAGGAAACTTTGTGGTATCTCTTTCTCTCTTACACACATCTAAAACAATTTAGCATTTCGACATAATTTGATAATTGTTATGAATATATGAGATATATCAATGTATGATTAGCTAAACTAAATAAATGGGCTAGTAAAAGGTTTGAAGAGCATAACTAAATTCAACACTCATTACTTGTTTCTTTAAATAAGTCGATTTAGGCTTAAAGTAATATATCCTACAAGCCCTTAAGCTAAATGATCGTTTGAACGTAATACTTCCACACAATTTTGTCATTCGAACAAAAGTAACCAGGTTTTTAACGCCCTTATTTCATTATAGTTATTGAACATTAAATATAATATGGTTCCTGAAAGCAATATTTAAACTGAGAGCCAACTTTAAATATATTATAATATAGTAATACTTCCTACATGCCCTATAAACCAAATGATAGATTGAATTTAAAGCTACTACACAATTTTCTTATTCAAACACATATAATTAAGTTTTAAGCTACCTTAGTTCCTTATAGTTATCGAACATTAATTATAATATGGTTTCTGAAAGCAATATTTTTATTTTGAGAGCCAAATTTAAATATCTCATAATATATTAATACTTCATACAAGCCTATAATCTAAATCATAATTTGAATTTAAAACTACTACGCAAAGTTTATCATTCAAACGACAGTAATTATGGTTGAAGCTGCCTTTTTTCATTTCTCCTGGGTAAGATCTTAGGCCTCGGACAACAATCGCCTGGTGAATAGGGGAGGATGGTAGGGCTACTATTAAGGGGAGGCTATTGGTACCGTGGTATTGAGCCCAGAATTTCCAGGGACCCAGCCCTGAGGTTCACAAGTTTTAAATTATTTGGGATAGATGAGAGAAAATAAAAAATAAATGACAGGCAATAAAGAAAAATTCTTATAAAACTAAGTAAGGATTAGTGCATGCCCAGCCCATCCACCGAGGTTTCCCCCACGGGAATAATGGCACACTGGTGTTGGTGGCATAGCTGACAGTTCGAAGAGAAGCAGCTAAGTGGTTATGAGACTTGGGTTGATGATTGAAAACTATGTCATTGTTCCCGGCACGACTACTCTTTTCGTTGCCAGTTGTATGATTTGATGACAACTGTTCCGCAAACAATTCACTCAACAATATCAAGAGTTTAGTCCAGTCTTGTCCTTTACATTGGTTCGAAGTGTTCATCGATTTCACTGAGTTTTTTTATGTCTATAGAATATTATATAGATTAAATTTGGTCTATGAAGAGATTTAGGCGGTGATTCAAGCTAAAATAAACTATAATTTGAATATTGTGCGACTCATTTAAGTGTTTAGGGGTTATTGCGTGCATTTTTGTTTTGTAAAAGTGGAATTGAGTAAAAACGTTTTAAAAAAATGTAAAAACACAAGTAGGGTTCCTAGTGCAAAGAGAAAAGAAAGGGCGTATCATGTTTGTAAAGATGAAAAACAGGTAAAAGTAGCAACATATTTGTGAATTCTGACCCATGTCAGAGTGAGTCAAAGCCTATTTTTAACCGTGGTTCTTTCTTGTTCGGGAAAAGATGTAACTGTTAGGAGTTAATATATTGCACCACGGATAGAAAGTCACATTGAAGAATTACAACCTGTGAGTCGCAACCCCATTCGGGGCCGTGGCATATTTCGAGTGGGGTACCGGCCATGGTTTGAGCACCTGGTGGGGTTGGGGGAGGTTAACCACCAACTCCAGCAATGCGGAGCCCTAATACAGTTCTGGTCCACCGAAGTTAGGTGGGTGTCTAAGATTACAGCACTGGCAAAGAAATTGAAACAACATAGTACCTTGTAGGTATATGATAACCTCCGTGGAGTCCTTGTGGTCCCCACTTGACGGAATAATCCATTATTATCCTGAGCATCTAGCGAATATCCCAACTAGTGAACTCGGTGATGGACAGTTTGGTGATTTCCACACACACAAACACTCAAATATCACGAATTCTTGTGAAGTATACACGTGGCGAGGGGTCACCTGATGTTATTGACATACTCATACACTGGTTTTTGTCCGGGGGTGGTCTATATGAACGTATCTGCGAATAGCATACTATTCAAGAACGTGCAATAACTCTACTAATGAACGTAAACAGCAAACGATATACTCAACATAATAATCAACGTCATGCGCTACGTTTTGGTTTTGTTTTAAGCGGCACATGGTCGTGGCACGGGGCCCACTTACGCACCACCCGAACAGGGGTGGAGTGGTTTCAAACCTTTCTCAATGGAAGTGCAAGTCCTATCCAAATCCACCACATGGCTCTATCAGGCCGAACTTGTTACTACGTACGTTAGATAAACTCATAGTATCCCACTAACCCAGCCGTTACAATAAACTCTAGCTGCACATAATATCACCACAATCACATAATATACAAGAATGAATGTAAATGGCCATTCTCAACAAGAGCTCAGCTCAAGGAGTCTATTAGAAGTCACTTAATTTGACAACATCCTGTCTTAAAAATAAATCAAACAAGCATTGTAAAAGTAGCATGAGTATTACCGTGAGTGTGTGTGTGTGTGTATATATATATATATAATCGAAATTGCCCCATAAGCCGAATGATTCCTATAAAACAATTTCAAAATATAATATTATATAATTCTAACTTCACCTCAAATTAAAAAAACTGCAATATACAAAAGCAAAGTTGCTAGGCGAGGGTTGCGAATAGTTCAGACTTCTTCCACTATGGTGAAGCCCCTCACCACAGAGCGCTATCAAACAATCACAATAATATTTTGTTGTAGTATAGTAATATAAAATATACAGGCCAAAAATGTAGTTATTCCTAACCTAACCTAGATTTTGTTGGCATTTTGAAGATTAAGTTATTGACTAATTTGAAATGATTAACTTGTAATTATAAAATTACAAACGATTTAGTAAAGACAAGCCCATTTTATATTGTTTATTATGTGGTAGACAAAGATTAGATCCGTTTAACGTTAAAATGTAACAAGCCAACACACGTTTTCCTTACAACATGCGATTTTACATAAGTTGAATTTCCCTCTTGAGTTTCAGTTACATGACTTGCTTTAAATATGCCTAGTCCCTTATTTAAGGATGGATGTGTATGATAACCAGTATTAAGAGTTTTAAAAACATATTTGATTATTATTTTGTCTGTTTCTGTAGCGATACTGTACATTTAAGATTTTTAAAATTTGCCATATTAGGTGCCTCATACGTTTTTACTAGTACCATCAACGTCTAAACAGGGTGCCTATAAGCTCACACTGTATCTCTTTCACAAACTCCGAGAAGATATTCCCCAAATACGCACTTCATTATCATGGGAGTTCTTCCTCATTATGCCAATTAAAAACTACAAACTAAATATTTTGTTATAACTATTAAGTTTATATCGATCAAGATTTGGTATACATTATAAAAATAACTGTTTCGAATGCTATATCAAAGCCACGACTGGCTTCAGTGACTTTCCTTTTTTTCTAATATACGAGTCTTGATATCTTTACTAGCCAAACCTCGCACCTAGCATACAGTACTTTTTGAATTATTTTCCTAAGTTTAATCAGGAAAGCTGGTTGCTGCCACTGGTACCACTGTTTGGTAACCATGGCAGCGGCTTCAAGATGAAAACAAAATTATATTGATGTAACTAGTTCTGTTTACGCAATACTTGTTTTTTAATAAGGAAGAAATGGTTTTATAACATAGATATGCTCTATATATATATCATAGTAAAATGTTTAATGACTAGTGCCACTAGGTTAATTAGTGAAGACAGCTGCAATGAATGGTAACCTGAGAATTGAATTGTATGTGTATTAGAATGTCTTGTATAGATTGTTTGCGTAACATACTCTCATTTATAGTTTTACCTTGACACCGGGTCACTGGTCAATAATAATTAAAGTACTTGAAACAAGACATATCACGAAACAAATTTATGATCAGGTTTGCGCGTTTTCAATCATTTTGTTTTTAATTTTTTCTAAGATTCATCTCAAAAATCTGAAAATAGCATTTTTTTACTTTTTTAGTGATACTATTGCAAGTTGAATTACTTCAAGGACACATATTAACGTTTCAGTAAGAAAGTGCATTAGTATACATTTGGCGAAATCATTTAACACCACTGGAGGGTCTAGTACTTTACCGTCCCATTGTTTGCCATTTATTTCTTAAAATAGGTATCCAAAATATTGATATCAGCCATAAATTATTCCAAACCTTAAAACACATAGAATTGATTTAAACAACAACAAAAAAAGGAAAAAATTAAATTAAATATGGAAAATTTCCACTCAATTTAGCAACTATTTGGAATATTTGGACATATTACACTTAACCCCAAAAGTAATTTTTATCGTCTTTACAAAGGCATAAAAACCATCTATAACATGAAAAAGAGCCTAAAATGGGATGTATAAAATGCACTAGACCCCCACTGTACAGTAATTGAAGAATTTAAGCCAAGTTTTTGGAATTTATAACTGGGTTGATTATTACCAGCATGTTATTAATGAAAATATTTGTATACCAAAGTAGGTATTTCTATAAATACAAATTCTTTTTATTATAGCTATTTATGTTTGACAAATACAATTTTCTTTATTGAAAATAACAGTGGTGATTACTTGATTAGGCTACAAACCATTGGGTGTAAAAGTTTGTACACTCTTAGAAAATAAAAATATAACGCTAACAGTCCCTTGGCTGTAAAAGTGGTATGTGGGGTTGCAGAGAGGCAAGGGGGAAACTGTAAGGGGTAACTTTAAGCTCTTGCTAAGTGGCATTGAGATCACTTTATCAAACCCATTTGTATAGTGCTTTTTATAAAGTAGAGAGTACTTGGGATGAGTTTATGGAACTAAAATGGCTCAAAAATGTTTGGAAGCCACAGGCTTGCACCTTTGTTTGGAAAAAGATTTGTTTATCCTACAATAAAAATATATTGTATAGCTCTATTAATCATAATTTAGGCACATCAAAACACTTGACAGGTATATAAATATTATGATGTTTGTTTTAGCAGACAATTACTTCACTTCCCAATTCTACAGCATAGGATGTTCTTTATTTTCTGGAACTATTCAAACTTTGAATTACCATAAAGGACAACCAACATAAACCTTTCATTATGTCCATAAATTGATTGAGATTTTTAAACCCCTATTTTCTACAAAAAAAAACCTTTTAATTGTGCCCGACATTTCAATATTTTATGAACACATTTCTGTGAGTGTGTCCACAAAGTTTCTTTGATGATTCACTGTCTAGCTAAAGTATCATCTATGTTTAAAGTAATGCTAAACACAATGCAATCAAATAAAAGCTTAGTTACAATAGGAGCAGCTTAAGACATGAGTAGAGTAATAATACACTAAAACACATTTATTCCATAGTTATATTTCATTTAATATTGATGTTCATTCATGTGTTATGAAATATGATGTATCAAAGAATCAAATATCTTTTTAGTTTTGTGTCACTTTTAATCGTTTTTCTACAATGTTGTCATGGATTCAAAGGCCTAATGTGTGGAATAAAGTGATAAACAAATTGATATGTAAAATAGCTAGTTTTATATTTATGTTATGATTATTATTAATGATGTTTGAAAATATTTGGATCATTTGGCTTGCTAAAAATATCTTTTTTTTCCAATACATGGTGAAGTTTATTGGTATCATAGCCATAAATTCGATGTGTTCATTTTACCAGTATTTTAACCAAAGTTTTTATGTCCGTATATTTATTTGTGTAACTCACTAAGGAACTGTTTTGATAACAGTCAGCACTCTTGGTGGGGCTTTGACCCATTATAGATAGATAACCCTTCCCTCCACACCTTTTTTGGCCTAAACCACTCTTTCAATCAGAAAGTAGAGGCTTTAAACGAGTAGCCTCTAAGGCAAAACTCCACAAATTTAAAAATCCTTTTTTATTCTTTTTCTTGTTTTAAGCCTCTCACATCCCCCTGTAAAAGTTATATTCTATTAAACAGTTTAAAAAAGGCTACTTTTGGGTATTTAGTCGTTATTAATTGATTCCTATTCCTAATGAGGTTAACTATGTTTAATTATATGGTGTGGTTTAATTACTGGAGTGATTGTGTGGCATTACAACACCTAGGGCTAAGCTATGTAAAAAAAGTATTAATAGCCTACCATTGTTTGTCAAAATCTCCATTAGGGCCAATTCTTCATTTATAAGAATGAGTGGTATGGTGGCCATAACAAGGGATTTATAATAGTCAAGTTGGGGGGTCAGATGTGGGGCAGTCCTCTCTTTCGGAGATAAAATGGTGTACTCCTTCATGTTTAAGTTGCACATGTGAATATCAGGCTTTTGAAGTTGGTAATAAGTTAATCGTTTCTGTCCTAGTTCATTCCGATATATACTACTCGTTGACACATAGCACATGAACATGGGCACATTGTGGGATTTGTAGACTTATCTATCTTTTGAAAATAAAGGAAAATTAATACTAGCACAAGAAGACAAGAAACATTCATAGGGGTCTACTAATATAGACATAAATACAATTTGTTTATATTTTGTAATTTTATATCTGTACTTTTTTTATAGAATTTATATAAATACATATGTTGCATTTATTCTAAAAATGACCTTATACTACAACTTACTCCAAAAATCACATTTCATTCTGCGTCTCCAATCGGTAGGAGTGACAGTGATGCTGACGCTGTGGTATCACCCAAACAATGTTCTCTTCTTTGAATTGTGAATGCACAGTAGACATAGGCCCTTGGAATGTTTGAGTGGACCTAATTATTAGAATTTTAAAACTAATCAAATAGTTAGTATGTTGTTCCGATAGGACCATTCCTTTTGTCAGTGAGCTTAGAATGCCCAGAATTTTATTTCCTTCGTTTCATTTAATACTTGAATCCTCCTTCTTCCTAAACTCCTCTTTCCTTCAACCTTTCCTTTTGGGACATCCTGCAGAAGACAGTTCCTCCTGAGTATGTGGCCGATCCACTTTGCTTTGTACCAAAGAATAACATCCAAAATTGTTCTCTTCTCACTCAGTCTTCTTAGGACATCTTCACTTGTCACCCTGTCTGTCTGTAAGCCATATAATTAATAAGAATTTTTCGTAGACATATAGATGCATTTAAAATTATCATAATTGTTTATCAAACATAAGTCTATTTTATTTTTTTTAAAGAACAATGAAAGCCTCCTTAAATTTACTAAGCAATTATGTATAATTATATAGAAACAATATGACTACCGTAATTTATAGTCTCCAAATTTATTACATAATGGAATACTAGTATAATAACAATGCACATATAATCACAGATATAACATTTTATAATGTTAAATAATTTTAAACGATTTGTAGATATTGCCTAGGCTGTTTACCCTTGCTTACTCTAGAGTTGTTATGTATGTACTGGTATGTTGATAAGACGAAATTAATTGTTTGTGATTAGAACCACTTCATAGTTAAACTATTTATAAGACTAGCACTTGTAAAGATAACTAGTTCTGTACAATCCTAATGTGAAGATAAACCAGGTAAGTTCATTTACAGCCCATACTTTATATAACAGTACTACAACTTTTTAGGATAAATTAGGTCAACTTTTGATCTAGGTCTACAGAACTATATTCTTGTTGGTTCACCTGGTATTTGTTTTCACACCAATAACCAGAGCCCTGTTATTATAACCTCCTATGAATATTGTTTTGTTTTTCAACCACACTAGAAGATTGTTAATTCAATATAATTGAAACTGAAGCATGTTCAGATTAACGAAAATTCAGATCAAGCAGAATACAGCGATACAGTATTTTCACAAATTTTAAATTACAGTTGAATGAGTTTAATAAAACTCTCATTTATTTAACCCATATATAACATATTGTAATATGTAGGCCTACTGTAATTATTTTTAGTTACAGAAAAACATTGTGTTGACTAGGACATGTAAATATTAAGCATTTATTATCAAATATCACTGTTTCTTACAATTCTCTTTTAACATTGAGCTTTTTAACCAATAAAATAGTGTTCTCCCCAGAAATGTTGTCCAGCCAGGTGACATTATTATTATTATTATGTAGTTGGGCGAGGCTATTTCTGGTGATTTGTTGTAACACCCTCTCTGAGTCCTCATACTACCCGACCAGTGAAAGTAATAAAAGGGAGAGGATGAACTTAACATACAAGATAAATGG
>CABFOW010005374.1:10731-43367 GCA_902141385.1 Timema californicum | reverse complement strand
ATAATCTCACTAAATAAAATATTTGGAAGGAGATAGCTGACAAACTGAATGCAAGGGGTTTCTGTAAGTTTTACAACTTCGGTACACTCATACTAAAATATTTGTGAGACTTTTGATGGTCATCTCTGAGTCTCCCAAATATATTGTGGAATTCTTCTTCTTCTCTTGCTCTAAACAAATTATAAATTCAGTATTTTCTTCGTTTTCTCCTCTTTTTATCAAGTGAAAAAAGATAAAGCCAACATGCAACAATCACATTTTCCTCTGAGTAGCGCTAACAGCACAGTCTCAGCACAGTTTCATCAGTGTAAATGCTAGCGACACGACACGACACAGTCTCAGCACAGTCCTATCAGTGTGAATGGTAGCGACACGACACAGTCTCAGCACAGTCCTACCAGTGTGAATGGTAGCGACACAACACGACACAGTCTCAGCACAGTCCTATCAGTGTGAATGGTAGCGACACGACACAGTCCCAGCACAGTCCTATCAGTGTGAATGGTAGCGACACGACACAGTCCCAGCACAGTCTGTGCACAGTCCTATCAGTGTGAATCAACCTTCAACCTTTAAGATTAAAAATACAATATTAATATTTTTCTAAGCAAAATCAGTTTTAAGTTAGTTTACTAAAAACCTATTTTTGAAGTTTTTGTCCCAAGCTATAATTTACTATATGAGAAAGTTTTGTATGATTATGTTACTCTATTTATTTCTTATCACCAGCGTTTGTGTGATTTGCAATCCTAGGCCCAAGCTGAGAACTCAGGATTTTAATTAGTTCAAACCACTGTGATCTTAAATTGTTTCCCATCAACATTCATTCCTTTAATCCAAACCATTTTTGTTAAAGTATAATAGATAGCATGCGCTCTAAAAACACCTTTTGGATAAAAAATATTGTTACCGTATGTAGATAACCTTATAGCAAATTTGGGTACTGCTAGTGAAATTGCACTTGCAACTTTTAGTGGAAAAACAGCAATTGCACATGAAATGACAAACTGCGGATGAATGTCTGCTATATAATTGGGGAGTCATGTCCAAACCTGGGTTTCTATTGTCGGTCCCAAATTCAATTCCCTTCATTTGTTCTTGTTGTGCATTGTGATTGAATGAAATAGATGAAAGATAAATAGTATATACTTTTTATAGTAGTATTGAAGCATGTCTTAAACCAAAAATAGAGAAATAAATGCCTTTTTTCCCCCTCTTAATTCCCACCACAATACGACTCCTCCCCTTTCTCCTCCCTACATAGTAAACTCATATGTAAAACCTTCCAATTAGTGTATGTACCTTATATACTCGAACTAAATTTAAATTAATGTAATGACCACTGTGATATTGATATAGCAAATAATAATGTGAATTTATAAACAAAAGATCATCTTTAAAAGTAATATAAAAAGTTTTAAGAGTTTTATAAACTCACTTCTATCTTGGTTAGCTTCCACGAGAAGATGTTTTGTTTTCTCAAGGTCAAGGAGTTCCTTGTTCTTACGAGTTCTCTCTGCTGCCAACATGTGTACACGGAATCTTACAAGCTCTACTTCCCGTTTGACCTTGAGCATAACCTCTCTCTGAGGAGCTTTGGGTCGACTCTTGTTTAGGAGTCGTCGCAACACCGCACTCTCTTGGGATTCATGGTTTGTGAAGCCACCAACTGATATCTTGTTGCGAAGGTTCTCTGCTGCTAGAGTTTGCTTTTTGATGGCTTGCTGGATAGTGTGCAATCTGAAAGACAAAAATGACCACACTCAGTTATTTGTTTAGTAGGGCTTAGCGAGGCGTCACAAACTTAAACTTCAATTTGAATATTTGTTTGCTTCAACAGTAAGATTTTAAATTCAACAATTATGAAGCGTCACAAAAAAAATATTCCAAGTTAAAACACACATTCATGTTTATTTTTTTAAATTTTCTATTGTTATTCCCATCACAAATTAGTGCCAATTTGATAAAAAGTAGTACATGTTAAAAACACTATATTCACCTTGTAATGTCAAAATAGAATTTATTAATATTATTAGCACTGTGTCTCACTACCCGTTTGGTCTATACACACACTAATGTGATATGGTAGGGTGGTTGTGAGATGAAATGACGGACCTATTGTTTAACGTGGAATCCGAACCACGGTGGAGGCCTGGCTATTCCACACATTCACAAGTTGTGATTAATACACGTCTTGTCAGAGGTGAAGTAAGGGTTTGGCAATCAGATAAATCTGTGCCAGGACCCCCAGCACAGAAGTCCGACACCTTACCCCTAGACTGCCAGGTCACCAATAAATTATTAAAAACAATGTTTTTATGTTATTGGGCTTGTAGTAAAAATAGGAAAAAGTATATTACAAAAGAAGAAAAAAGGAATGCTCAGCCATCATCAACCTCTTGCAATCCTCCTTTTATCCCCCCCTCAGCTCCACCATCCCCCAATTTAATTTATTCTCTCTTTAGTACTAGTATTTATTTTACTTTGTCATTTCATTACAAATCCAAATTTGGAAATAATGATAGTGAAACAAAATAGTAATAATAATTATAATTATTACAATAATGATGTTCATTTTCATCAAAAGCTGACATAGGTTAAAATTAACCGTCTTCCACCAAAAAATTAAATATAATTTAAAAATAATCTGTGAGACATCATATTAGAATAATATATTTCTTTTACCCCTGTGTCTTACTAACCGTTTGGGTTACATACAAAAAATAAAATAAAAAATGAAATCACTCATTCAGTTGTTTTCGGGTTTCTTTGATTCTTATTGACTTGCACAAAAGTAGTCCAACATTGTTGTCTTCCTCTTTTTAATATGATTTCGTTTGTTTCTTATTTTCCCAAAAGCATAGTCACTTTCTTCCTATTTTTTGCCTGGAGCTTCTAGCGTAGTTTGAGCTATTTGCAAACCTTTCCGATCATTGAGTTTCATTGCATTATTAATTCTTTCATTCGCTTCTACCACTAATGACTTGTAAGATTGAACTTCTTTAGCTTTTGATTCTTGCTTTTCCAACAGGTTCTCTTTTTGGATTGCCTCTTTAGCTCCCTACGATTCCTTTTCCAAAACTTTCCTATATGCTTGATACTCTTCACTTTGGTTTTTTATTTTCTCTTTATCTTCTTACACTTGTTTCTTTCATTCAACCTCAACTCTCTCATCTTCTTCGAGTCCAGCCAAGTACAACTTATGGGCTCACGTCCTTTCTTGATGAAATTATCCATGAATGATACTGTGTTGCACTGATAGTTGTAATATTTAAGACCATCTTTGGTAAGCTGCTTGCCTCTGATGGAGGCCTCAGAGGGACAGGTCCTGTTGTCAGTAAGATAGTTTGATGTTTGTGAGAACCCTCCCTCAACATCAACATTTCTATGAGGTAACACAATGATAGCTTTAACAAGCCTTTGTATTTATCCTATTCTAGTTGGAAATAGTTCATTATAACACTACCTCCAAAAATAATTTTGTAACCATTGAATTTCAAAGACACTGTACAAGCTTTCGGGCATACAATTCAAAGTTATTCAAACTGCATGAAACATTATGACGCAAAATTTTGTTTTGCTAACTTACCAAAGAAAAGGAAGATCCATACTTTAACCTCTAAAAACCAAACGGTTGATTTCTTTTGGAAGCCGAAAAGTAGGACAAAAATGAGTCCTGTAATTATCCTACATTTTGTGGTAGATGAGAAAATAATTAATCAATTTAAGACAAAACATATTACTTAAATTTGAACATAAAATTTTGTAAAATATATTTCATACCCAAATTTATATAATTATGAAAAGTCTAGTATTTTTATCCAAAACTTAACTTTTTTTTAATATTCAAACTTCAATTCGGCTTCGGGACTTTCTCATGTTATTCGATTTGACTTTACTTTAAATATAAAAAGTGGCCTTCGCATACTCCTAGTGTTTAGTGTTTAAAACAACAAACACAAAAAAACTCAAAGCACATTAAAATAACTATCTCAACTAAACTACTTCTCTGTCATTAAGAAATTAAAGGTACAGGGGGAAAACTGGGGTGGGGTAGGTGAGTCACATTACATACATTTTCCAAGACAACAACGTTTGCCACAAAAGGACTCCAGTGATTTTTTTAAAATTGATTAAATATGACATAAATATTTTAACCATAATCTAAAATGCATTAAAAAGGTATCATGATTGTCTAAGAGATGACAGCCCAAACTCAAAATTTTATTCAATATAAGTTTTGCATAAATATTTTTCACTGATTTATAAAGTTTTTAGCAGTGACCAAGGCCATAGCTAGGAGGAGGGTGAAATTTTATGAACAAAATATATATGGCTTTATTTATGGTTCAAACAATATCAAAATTAAGATACAGACACAAATACAAATAAGGGGGCTGTGTTACCATAAAAGCACTTCAGAGAGTTTCTATTGGTGTTAAATATTTAGAAATTTTCCTAGCCTTCAGCATTTTGGGGGTTATTTTACCACAAAAAAAAAAACTTCACAGAGCTTCAAAAAGGGTTTAATATTTAGAAATTTTCCAGCCTTTGGCAACTAGGGGGTTATTTTACCATGAAAAAAAAAAAACTTCAGAGAGCGTCTAAAACTGTTTATCATTTAGAATTTATTCTAGCTTCCAGAAATTGTGAGATCTAACCACCAAACCCTCCTGAAATTATTGGTTGGCTACGGCCTTGGCAGACACAATACTTTCACCATTTTTAGCACAGACTAAAATGTTTTAAATTAAATATCTGTTGTAGACAAAATGAAAATACCTAAAAGATGTGTAAAACTATGGCATTATAAAACCTTTGAAGTTGCTAGGAATGGGATGCAAAGATGATATAAGAAAGGACATTCAAATAATGGTGGGTGGAAGCTATTTGTTTGTAAAATCGGCATAATTCTAAGACTTCCTTTAAACTGTTTTTTTGTAAAGGTATAAATATTAGAGATCGAACCTTAAATCCTTTAAATCCCTAGAATCCTTAAGGGTATTCAGGACTTGAGGATTTAAGAAAATTTAGGATTCGAGACTCAAGATTCTTTAAAAAAAATTAATATTTTTAATTTTCATGTGAAATTTCTTTTAGAGCGCTAATACTGCTTAATGGTGGTTCAGAAGCAATTATAATTATAGGATGAACATAACAACTAAGTTCCAGACCAGTAATTTAACACTTAACTGAATGTATGAATGGATTATAATAAAGAATGTTAACATTTAGTTACTAATTGTATTTTCTACTATTTTATTATATTTCTATTATCTCTTATGTTCATATTTTTTCCAAGATTTGGATTAGGATTCAAGGGTAAATTGGAGATTCTGACTCGTAAAATAGTGGATCCAACCCATCTCTAATTATAATGAATGGATTATAACAAATAAAGTCAACATTTTGTTGCTATTTGTATGTTATATTATTCCATTATATTTATGTTTACTCTTATTCCTTGGAAGATTAAAGATGTATGGTTAGAATGGAGATTAAGATTAGTAAAATAGTTTATTCGACCCAACACTAGTAAATATAAAATGTAATTTAAACAGTTAAGTGTTATCACAACAACACACTAACCTTAACAATAAGTTGACATTGTAGCTGGGATGAACATCTGATGCATTGAGAGTCACTTTGGTTTTTCTCTCTTTATTTGGTGTTTCCTTGATACACTGATGTGCCGTGAAATAACCACCATACATGTGAAAAACCACTGTATTGCGGTGAAACTGCGTGGGATCCACACAAAGATTGGGACCCAAGTATGTCAATCCACTGAAGTACACCCCCCACACAGTCAAGGCCTGTTCCGAAACACCTTCACGGTGACACCATAGCCGAACCACGATGCCTGTTTACCCATACAGCAAACAAGATTAATTTTAAACACATATTTGAGATTATTGAAAATAAATTGTACATTTAAAAAAATAGATTATATTATACCCATTTGAAATTAAAAAGTAAATTTAAGTGTTTATGAATGTAAATATTAAGTGTTCAAAATTGAATTTACGTTACAATTATCCAGTCATATACTGAAGTAAAGCCCTACTTTATTGACAAGAATCGGGCAAACTAGAGTATAGGGTACATAACTGCTTGTCAAAATGCTAATGAAAGACTGTCTATTTGCTTATAATATTTGTTAAATATTCCAGTATGTGACAGTAAAAAAGTTCCAATTATTACCAATGTCACAAACTAAAAAGATATCAATATTTAACATGCTTTTATTGCTTAAGCAATACAATTTTTTTTGTTTAAAATTTAGATTACTTAAGCTATCGATCGTTTAAAATTACTTTAAAAATAAATATATATAAAAAGGCTAATGAATATCAACACACAGGTTGCAAATCATCGTAATTTCGGCACTGTCTGTATGAAGGGAAACACAATTCAGGTTCAATTCCCATGTTTAGGTGTAATTTTTCAATTAATTTTAAATTATTTAAGGCTATATGATCATACATTTAACTCACCATTAGCTGCTGCATTGACAACACTGACCAAATCTCCCACATCAATTTCTGCCCACTTTGGGTTATCACTTTCTAGCTTCTCACTAGTGTAAAATGGAGCCGACATCGTGGTCAAATGAAGTGTGTAGTAGAACCATGTTTTCAAAGTACTCGTTCGTGGTTTCTTCAATCTTTGGTTAGTGTGTGCTGAACTATCTGATTTATTTAAATCTTGGTGCCGTTTTTTATCTGTTTCAAGGGTTTCACCCCACCATACGTTATAACCAATTACTTGGATGAGATTCCGCAAGCGTAGCTGAAATTTATAGCAAAAAGCCGCTGTTTATTAATCTACCTAATTATTTCAACAAAATTCAATCAAAGTATTTTAAAATATAACAGGATACATCGAACAGTATTGAAATATGTATCAATTTTTTACTGTATGGTCATTACTCATTAATGACACTGTAAGTTTGATATTTAACTGTTGTATGAGTATGACCAAAAGTGAGACAGAGTGCCGAAAAATCCATTTGTAACATGGTAAAGCTATTTGCGATAATTTACATTCGCTCGGAATATACAAAGTATTTGTACTATTGGCAGTAAAAAGTCACAACAGAGTAGCCGATTTCTGTGATATAAACGATAGCTATTAGTAGTAGATTATATCCACACAGCCATCAAAACACTGCCTTAAAATATGTGTGTGGAATGACCCTGTGCATGGAACGATTTCTGGATAGTTCAGTGGTAAAGCTTTGGTGTGCTGAGCCTCAAAGCTGTGGTTTACTAAGCTCTTAAGTTACTTGAACATACATGCCATGTAGGCTCAAGGAACCAGCCATAGTGCAAAGGTCGCTAGACAAAGAATAAATAAAAAAAAAAAAGAGAAATCACCAGGGATATTTATTTACATACACTCAAATATGCCAAACCCAAGTATCAAGACCTAGCTACCTTAACTTTCAGAAACATAGTGTATTCGGCTATTGATGTTGAGGGAGTTTGGATTTTGCTTAATATAAATGGAAAGAATGACATGAAGTTAACATTTACCTGAAGGTCATTTTATTATCAGAGTATAAAATAAGACTCAAAAGGTAAACAATATAATATTTAGTGATTGCCGACAGTGCGCAAAAGTAGATAAATTCAATAATATTCGTCAGGAAGCAATACTTGTACTTAAGTACACAAATAAATATTGAATTAAAGCAATCAACATGCATTTAGATAAATTAGAGAATATCCATTGTTAGGAAACATTATCAGTTCAAATGAAAACAAACGTAAATGAGGTTGTTTATTGTGAACAATATGCATATTAGATTATAAGCATGGAAACAAACTATAAAGATACACATTTGGCTTAAACTGATCAATATATAACGCTTAATACATAATATTAAACATTCCTAAAAGTCTACTCATATCACATTTCTGTATTTATAAAACATAACTTTTATAATACAAAAAGTAAGTTCTGCTCGTAACAGTACACCTGCATCTAATGTTGATTAGAAGCATGACTATTCACATCTAAAAATCCGTGAGACAAGGAAAACTTAAGAAACAAAAATAATTATTTATTTTCTACCCTATCTGCTATGTTTACGATTAACTTCTAACATAGAGTTATCTAATGCATTTCCCAATAACTTTAAACATGAAAATATGATATGAAATATCATTATTTACGCTATGACTTACTTCACATCTAAGTACATACCAAAATAATTAAAGTGCAAGATAGCACAAAAAGGTTAAATCAAACAAGTTTGAATTATTAACAAACCATTCGAACTCGAACCAAATAGTTAAAGACCTTGAGATGTCAGTATAAAAAAAAAGTTATAATTCCAATAGAAATTAAATTTGGTAAAAAAATAAATAAGATAAATGTCTAAATATAATTATATTCAAGCCCTAAATAATTTTGAATTGATTTAGACAATGTCTGGTTTTCAAATAAAATAAAAATTATATTAAAAAACAAGTCTTCTCCAAAATAACAATCACTTACATGTTGTTAAGTCCCCAATTCCAACAGCATCAAAGAGTAAAGTTCCATACTGGGCACTAGCTTATATTTGAATTTGATCAGCGGGGGGAAATGGTAGAGAAATATCACATGACCAAAGAAGTCATCAACAAGTCAGAAATTGACATCTCAATGACGCTTGCACACAACGTCATGAGGATGACCATGTGGGGGTAAGGAAACACATGTGATAGGACATGTCGCTTCTTTCCTCAAGCTTTAGAACCTGTGCAGTGTCTTGAATTCGGGGATAACGTACAAGATAACAGGGGTTACATGCCACTTCGTGACTTCATTCTTGTTTTTTGCCAAACTCGAACGCTAAGCTGTGTTCTGTGTTGACTTGTGTGGAGTGTCAGTGATTAGGTGCTGACCTCCTCGTAAAATGGGGTAAGATTGTATTCACTCTGTTAAGGTGATGGAGGTTGATGGCTATATTAGGAGATTGTAACCACAGTACAAGCCAAAGGTCTTAGGTTTGATTCCAGTGTCCAGGTGTCATTTTTCAATCTAGGTAATCGAATATGAGTAAGAGATGGCTGATTTCCGTGATTATAATCATTCACCCTCCAAGCTTTGCCTTTCAAATATACTTAATTGTATAAAATATCAGGTAAGAATAATAAACTTCACATAAGAAAGTATTACTAATATGGTTCAAAAATGTGAAGGCAAAAGGCGAGACTGATGGCACTTTAATATAATCTCTTTTAAATAGGAAAGATAAGAATAATGATTAAAACATAGATCCTTAAGGGTGAAAAATAAATAATTTATTAACAATGGAATGAGTAGCATGAATTAAACATGCTCGTGTCACACTCAAAATAGACTGGAGTATCGAAGACTGTAAGATTGCTGGTTCAAATCTTGGTCGGGTGTACTGAGGGTGTATTTTTCCTAAATGGCTTTCCATTACCTCTTTGTGAATGCACTCTAAATTTAACCTTTCTTATATCTACCACATTAATGTAATTAATCATGTGTGCATAGCTCGATTGGGTAATAAGACACAGTGATAAAACAAAACATGGATTAAAAGAGAATTTAAAAACCCTTCCAATACTTACTAACTTAATATTGTGGCATGCCCATCTAAGAGACTGAAATATTTAAAGGAATGAACATGGCTGTGTAAAATCAAGAAAATATGTACATATTTCACAACTTAAAAAACAAGTATGGGTAGTGAACTCCCAATTTTCAAGGGTAACAGAAGGGAAAGTGCCAAATAATTCAAAATTACAATGAAAAAAGTAAACGTACCAGTAGCTGACACTTTTAGAATAAATTCACTTTTTATCCAGGATGGTAAAGGAGTTAGATGAAGAAAATAATGAATGAATGCATAATTAAATATACCATACTCCTTTAAATGCAGTTAGTCTATTAAAACTTTCAAATATGGATATTGCCATTTTTAAAACTAAATATAACATTACTATGACACTGTACCAGTAGCTGACAGTCACATTTTGCTCATGTACCAGTAGCTGACATGTAGTGATCCAATAGCTGACATTCATATTTATTTGCTTATTTAGGATATAGATTTATACAAGATAATTTTATACATAGATGTCATGAATTTCTGTAATTTGCTTTAAAGAATTAATTAAATTTACTTTTTATTTTTTATATCACATAGTAATAAATAAAGGTAGTTTAGGCCACTGTTATGGATTATTAAACATACAAAGACATGTTTATGTGTATAATCTAAAGTAAGGCTACTAATTTTAAGAGCAAATGTTTTTTCATCAACTATTTGTCCAACTGTACCTACCTAACTTAATGTATCCACTTTTAAACAAGTTAGGCCTTACTTTTCAAATACATCAGACACTGGGTGGTCAAAAACATATTTAACTCGCTCACCAGTTACTTTTAACTGTGGTGTTTCCAAAATGCCTAAAATTTGAGATAATTTGACAAAAGATGTCACGATCATTAGCAACAAAAGATTTTTTGCACTTATCAGTGCAATTCAAAGCCATCACACTTATCTCTTGGTGTTCTTCTTCCGGTGGTCTTTGTATAAAGCAAACATATCTGTATTTTAATGAGTTACGATTACCTCCAATGAACTCGATTAAAACTAACACAGCTTGTTTCAATTTGTGAGGAACAACTTCTTGAAGTTTAATTGCACAATCTTCAATCTCTTCTAAAGAAGAATCACTGGTTTCAACAAATTCTACTTCTTCGTCAGAACTATCACTTTCAGAGTAGGTATTATGGGTGGCCTTACATTTTTTCAGTTTCTTTTGTTTATCTTTTTCCAATTTTTGACTTTGTTTTTCTTCCCTTTTCTTTTTCCTGTTCTTTTTTCTTCTTTTCCTCTAACTTTTTTGAGTTGTACTCTTGCCACTGTGAAGATGACGCAACTGATGGAACCTTTTCTCTCTTCTTTTTTGAACTTGGTTATTTTGCTGTGTATCGAGATTTGCAATTAGTATAACTTTTGACTCGAAGAAGCTACGATGTTCGTTTAAGTTTTAATCCTCAGCTGTCGTCAAAATCTATCGATTGTATATAAAACATTAGTTTAAAGTAGTGACAGTGAATATAATAGGGTGTTAGAATACCTGAAATCTCGATGTATCTTGTATGCCATTTGTGTCGTACTTTTCGTATCACAGACCTATAATTAATAAAGTTATATTGCAACACAATAATTATTCGTTTCCTTGCTTTTATCCTAAATACATAAATAAAAATATTTTATTTAAAAAATATATAACCCGTTACATAAACGTATTCACGTACAACACACGGCCGTGTCCATGACACAGCCACACCTAATTTTTTTCCCTGCCATTTTCTGAAATTAATAAAATGTAAATAAACAAAATGACTACTTAAATTAAAATGACTAAGCCTAGATCTTGGACTCTTTATTGATTCTAATGTTTGGGTAGACCAATATTGCCACTACAACAATGAATGTAACTTAATTTTAACAATTGATCTTATATAATAAGTTATCCCTCTTCTAAACACGAGTTTTACTGCTAAACTATATAGGTAAAAGAATTTCGATAACTGAAAACCAATGAACCTGTGCCTGACACATTGTTGCACCAATAGATGACATGGGTGTCAGCTATTGGTTCTGGTAGTGGGAGGTAAAAAAAATTTCAATAGGCCTGATTGCCAACACATGGGTATATATTTGAGATATTCAAGTACAACATTTAAAAAAAGTATACATGTACCAAAGGATGACATGGGTGTCAGCAATTGGGACATCTTTTGTTTTGATGTACCCATGCCTGACACCCATTGTTAAAGGTTTAATATGATGGATTATGGTATTTTCCAATACCATTTACTTTATTCAAATGTTTACTGAAAAGATAAACACTATAACTCTCATAAAAACCCTGAGATTAGCAAATTATTATAAAATGAAGTTTACTTACCTCTTAGTTAGTAGTTCTAGCAAAGATAAACAAAGAAGACAAGCTGATACATCACTTTAGTACTTCAAACATATTGATTGCATTTTTGATTTTCAAAGAACAGGACTAGAAGATTATTGTCAAGAAATTAATAGGCTTTAATTTGGATGCTCACAGAACATAGTTGAAAGTAGAGTTTGCTTATTTGTAAGGAAATATTAATGAAGTGTCAGCTATAGGAGCTCTGTCAGCTACTGGTACGTCTACCTTAGGTAACTATTTAACTAAAGATTTTTTTTCAGATATATATATGATAAATTTGAACAGCTAATTAAAATTATTTTTTCCTTACCCAACCCAATCTTTTGCAACTGTGTCTTACTAGGGTTATACACCTGGATGTACTAATTATGCTAATAAGTTCGAGATGAGGAAGGTTGAATTTAAAGGAAGTGTACCCACATTTGCATAGAGAGCGTGTGAAAAACCATTTAGGGAAAACCACCCTTAGTACACCCAATCAGGATCGACCCATGATCTACCCATCATCAGAAGTCTAAACTATTGAAAAAGTAACATCTTAGAACAAGAGCCACCAAAGCGAGTCACTCCATCGCCCATAGTAGGATTTTAATCAAGACATGTATTAATTGTGAAGTAAATGTGAAATGAACACTTATCAGTACCTATTTATATCTTGAAGGGGGTAGGGGAAATTGGTTATATTTGTAAGCCACTACAATCTTTAATGGAGGGATTTGGATCATAAATGACAAAAGCATAATTCTTTTTTTTACTTTAAGGTCATGAGATATATTACCAATAGTTTACACTGTGATACTCTTTTCTGAATGACCTTTCAAAACTCACTACAAAAATATGTAAGAATTCCAGCGATTTTTTTTTTCAAATGTCCTTAATTTTTTAGCTTCAACACACAGTACTAGTAGTGCTTTTCAATGTTTTACAGTTGCGTGCCAAACCTGGATTGTTGTAAAATGGACTGATGAGATGGTATTTATAGTTTGTTCCCTCCTATTCAATAACATACTTGAGTACAGTATGTCATTGTGTTTGATGGGTCAAATGGATCCTATGTGGGCCAAAATTAAGATATGATTCCCCTAATAAATTTCAAAAGTTCCCACTGATATGTATCAATGTTCAAACAAACCGTAAATAAATGTAGCTATTTTTGAAATGTTTAAACTGTTAACATGGTCTGAAAGTATTGTGTTATGTTGGTAGACTACGCCTACCTGCTGAGTGGCCAATGGCAGCCATTCCCTCCACCTCATAGATCCATGTGGCTGGATCATCATATCCGAAGTTTGATGCTGCATCATTCACACTCCTGAAACAAAATTAATAAATTGCAATATATGACTAAATCATTTCTTTGTAATATACCTGGAAAAACATCGAACTCCTTCATTCAGATATTTTTATCAATATTAATTTGATACACCTTAAAATAGTCTGGTAAATTATGTGTTGATGATTTGGAGCTTAGGCTACAAACACGAGACAAGTGGTACAGTATGGCAGACCCTTAGTTAACATTAATTTCACTCGCTTCAGTGGTTGCATGGTCTAATGTGCCAGTCTTGTGTTGGACTAGACTGCCGAAGACAGGGAGATCGGGGTTCGATCGTGGTTGAGTGCACTTGAGTGGTTTTTCTCAAATAGTTTTCCACTCTCCCTCCATACAAATGCGGGTAGACTTCCTATCAATATAGCCTTCCTCATCCCTAAAATCATTAACGTAATTAGTACATAAGTGTAGGGTATAACTTGAATGGGTGGTAAGACACGGTGCTATAACATAGGCCTACAACACAATTATTTTAATAATATTCCATACTCTGGATAACTAAACGAGATTCAAAAGCCCAAGCCCTTATCATAAGCAAACCATACTATATGAGCTTTAAATTTAGATGACTTGTCCCCCAACGCAGGTCAGATGAGATAATATATTTGTATGTGTGTTCACTAATGTGGGACTCCCCTAAACATTTTTTTTCTCCTACCTCAACAGCTCCCATGAGCAAGGCATTAATTTTGAAAAAAAAAAAAAACTATTTATTTTGTCCTTAATTACCGGTATGCTCCCATTTGAATTAATATTTGTATAAGTTTGTGTGCTTATAAACTATTTTTAGAGTCTAAAGGTCCACCTTTGATTATCTTTGAATGGATTAGTTTACGGCAATGCTTTAAAACTTAATTCCTATACTTGATTAACTTTCTGAGAGGCAGTGAATCTAGAACGAGGTAAACTCAGCCACGCAAGAACAAACGAGGAGCTACTTGCATGAAACAAATAGTGGCTTCCGTTTAGAAAACTGAGATTAACAGCTGGAGGGTTCGCCACATGACACCCTCTAACCACAGAAGTTGGCACTATCATCAACAACAGACAGTAGGTGCTGAGTCAATATGGCTCAATGTAGGCTGACACCATGGAGTTTTATTTGATTAACACTTATTTTGGTTAACAGTAGTTTCGGTGACCTGGTGGTCTAGGGGTAAGATGTCGGCCTTCTGTGCTGGGGTCTGGGGTTCAATCCTCGGTCCAGGCACAGATTTATCTGATTACCAAACCTTTCCTTCACCTCTGACAAGACGTGTATTAATCACAATTTGTGAATGTGGGGAATACCAGGCCTCCAACGTGGTTCGGATTCCACGTTAAACTGTAGGTCCTCCATTTCATCTCACAATCACCCTACCATTACATATTATCGTAAGTGCATATAACCCAAACGGGTAGTAAGGAACTGTGATAATAATAAGAGTAATGATAATAACAGTAGTTTCCATGGAACAAATTAAAAATGTTAGCCATGGTTTAGTATAATTTCAAAATAAATTTAAAAAATATAATTTGATTTAGAGTTCACCTGTATAGGCCTAATTTAAATCATTATGTCAGAAATTGTTTTATCTTTAGTCTTTCCACCCGCCTTGGTGGCGTAGTTGGCTAACACGCTTGTCGTGTTGAGCTCGACTGCTGAGGATGGGGAGATCAAGGTTCGAATCTTGGTCGGGTGAACTGTTTTTTTTCTTTCATAAATGGTTTTACACTCTCCCTCCACACAAATGCGGGTTCACTTCCTCTAATTCAACCTTCCCAATTCTAATTCTAATTCTTTCCCAATTCCTTCCTAATCCATTAGAGTAATTAGTACTTAAAGCATATAGCCTGAACGGGTAGTAAGATGCAGTGCTAAATATTATTTAGTCTTTCCACTACTGACATCTCGGTGCTAGCCCTTTATTTTAGTTTCAGTATGCAACCCTAATCTAAATTATGATTTAATGTGCACTTTCTGAAATGACAAATTATATCAGCACATGAGAATTTCTACACGCAAGAGCAAAGGGGCCTACCGACTTTGCTGGGAAAGGTACTTTCACATACAGTATCTTCCAAGGTTATTTTACATGCCACACTTGACATAGGACTGGCGGCTTTACTTACCCTCCAAAGGAAGTTGTGTCATGCATTTTTATCACTCGATGAATATGCCCCAGCTCCGTTTGAACCCACAAACATCTGGTTCTGAGGCGAGAACTTTACACCAAGAATGTGTAGGTCCACCCTAATATAAATCATCCATCTACCAATTATCTGCTAAATCACCTATCTCCTTCTAATTGATAAACTAGACAAAACTTAACTTACCGGTATCCACTTTAATGTTTCCCATATCTCATAGCCAGCCCCCCTTCCCTTCCCTGTTATTGAAACATGTAGTTGTTGTCACTTCTTTATCCAGTCTCAAATAATAAAAACACCAAGATAAGTGCATGGATGCCAAACTATGACTTTGGAGGACAGGGTGTGATACCAACAGGTTGTGGTGAAGGTAGTTTTTAAGTAATGTGGTCTCTCATCATTTCATTAGGAAAATACTTTTACAATTGATTAACGTCAACTCTTTTCATCCTGTTACCTTAGATTAGTTGAATTGTTGATATCCACTCAGGAATTACTTAAAACATAACATGCCAACAAACTATATTTTAAATTTTTCCAATCAAATTTGAAAATAAACATACATTTGATGCAATAAAATCAAACCATGAATCGATCATTAACGTCAATTGTAAGAAAATAACTAGCAAAGCAAACAAAATAAATCAAAAATAAATCACTATAGATCAATTAAATAAGGTTGATTATATTAAAAAACTAAATCTGGTTACACTAATCAAACCAGTACATATTTAAACGAATATTATGTAAAAATAGATTATTTAAATATTGAAAATAGTCCACATTGTGGATTGTTAAAGTCAATATTTATAAATAAATGAAATAATATCTCTTGAGGCATATTTATCCGACGGATTTTGACATAAGTCACGTTTTCCTAACCTCTAAATAAAACAGTTGATGGTCGAAATTACTAAGTGCTTTCAGTAACGCTTGTAAATTGATCTGTGTTCAGTAGCAAACATCAAGAAATTGTTACGTTTATTGGTAACAATCTTTTTACATTTGATTGTAAGTATATTTAATATTCCATTTAAAAACTGATATATTATACACTTTAGTTTTACACATGAGTTGTATTAATCTAATCTGGTTAACATTAAATGTATATAGATTTAATTCATAATACACAACAGTAATTTGTAAACCTACCCATTATGATGGCTGCATGCGTGGGACCGAAAATGTTTGTGTTACTGTGATTAGAGTATTGAACATATTTTCAATTTATACTAAGGGTTGACTTAATGGATTTTATAAATGGTGAGATGGTAGTTTTGCATTTTTTTCTTTATTTTTTAATATATTGGCCAGTAAAGATCTCAAAACCTATATTTTTTAAATGATCCAATATTGCATTAGAGCCTTTGCTTTTCAAAATAAAAATTATTAATATAGAAGCAATACGAATTTACTTAGCTATTTATATTTTCAATGATTGTCAATATTCCCTTTATAAAATACCTCGGACCATAACAAAACACTTAAAAGTATGAACGTGGATCCTTCAGAGCTTTCTTTTGATACCATTTGTCAATACTAGGCTACTTTGACAAATTTGTAATATAAAAACAATAAATGCACTCAATGTACCCATTTTAACATTCGGGAAACCCAAAAAATGGCTTTTTAAATAGTATGTATTAGAAAATGCTTTTTTTTTCCTAGTAGTAAATTAAAATCCAGATTAATTAAAGTTTTCTTGGTTACTAATAGGCCTATTATTTATTAAAGCCACTTTAAATCCCAACTTCCTTTTATTTAAATTGCACAAACATTACAATACTGTATATCAGACAGCTAGATGAGAGCCTACACATTAGGCTTATTTGATAAACCTGCTACACATAAGAAGCTATGAAGCTTTGTGTTTACAGGTGTTGTGAAATCATAGGATTCGAGTGGGCCCCACATTTAAGAAAATTAAAAGAATTTAAAGGCCAAAGGCATCCATGGTTATGCCACTTTTTTTTTACCATTGTGAATATCCTAGTTTAAATTCACATAATCTTCTTAAATCCTATGACTGGTGTGTATAAGTATGATTTTGATAGGAAGAACAGTAGAAGTTAGTTACTAAAGTTAGTGAAACAATTTTAATATATTCATACATCAAGTCATGTTATCTCCAGCTGTCACTTTTGATAGATATTATTAATACCTATAAAATAACACTAATAATATGATGAAATATTACCAATGTTGGCCGCAAACTAATATGTTTGAATTTTCTCTACTGTTCTTCCAACCAAAATCAGGGCATACTTGGTAGTGGATGTACCACATTCGTCTTTGGCTAGTAGGTGGTACATATTTGAGGGAAATAATGTCATGTCTTCTTTCAGGAAGTTGAATTTCTCAAAGGTGTGCTGGAAATATGTAATGGCTGATGTTCACTATACCTATTACAGCCTAAAAACTCATTGAAATTCAGTAGGTCTACTGAAAAGAGTACCTGTTCTCAGATAACAGACGGGTACACATTTTCTGTAGCCCACACATTTAGGTCAGTAAAGTTCAAAAACAATGTCGCTAATAAATTACCTCATTTGGGAACATAATAAAAGTTTTGAATCAAGTATTAATCATAAAGTGATAAAATATCCATTACAATATTGTAAATTAGCGAGGCAATCATGTGGGAGAGTGATTGTATTGGTCGGAATTAGGAAGCATGTTATATTCTACATAAAATGCATGGAACAATTAAGTTGAGGGGTATTAAGAGCAGCTTTAAGTAAAATCAAACTCACTTCATCAGTACCTGTTATTTACTCTCGATCCATGAGATGGGTAGCCTACATGTCACAATAGTCGCAAGGTAAACATAAACACAATAATGTAGCTAGACCTGTGTTTATCCAGTCACTTTTAAGGGATGTATGAGGTTTGAATTCAGATTATTTGTAAAACCACTTAGTAGTAGTAATTAAAAAAACTTCGACAAATGCTGCTTTTTTATTTAGTAGAACTATCTCGGCACAAAATCACATTCAGTAAGGATGCTATAGCCTACCTTAATGTTCTTACAATTGGAGCACGTTTTTAGAAAATACAAAATTTTGCTGTCAACAATTATAACAACCTACTATATTATTAGTGTTTTTTATAGGTAGGCCTACCATATTGATAATACCTATCAAAAATGACATGCTACAACATACAGATCACATGACTTATGTATGTAAAAGTAGGTCCGGTAATGTTTTCTTACTGTCAGATATGTTTATCTGTAAGAACAATGGTGTTGGTTTTTTTCTGTCGCTCCAACAAGCCCCTGAATTTTGTAAAAGGAATATTGACTCAACCTGTAGGCCACTTTAGATTTATAAATTAAACACTTTATCAGATTCATTATTCTCCGTAAAACACTGTGCAACCAATAATTTTGATTTGAACAAAAGTTTGTAAAATGTTAAAAACATGCATTTTTGACAATGTTGTCACTTACCTTGAAGGACCATTTGTTCCTCTATATGTTGTTGATATCAAAACATCATATTTTCACCATATTTGAAAAACATACTCCTAAAAGAAAGCAATACCACTTTTTTTTGCCATTTTTTTGTTATTCTGCGAATCATCTCTGGCCACTCTCCGATGTGTAGTAAATTGGATGTTACCCCTGTTTTATCATCATTTGATACATTTTTAACAAATTCTCACAAGTTTCACTGTTAATTGTGAAAAAAAATTTTTTTATGAATTTTTATGATTGTCAATGTCATTTTTTGCCCAAAGGGGCCCTAATGTGAACATCGGCATTTTAGGGGACTACTATGAACATGCTTGTTTTTTGTTTCAGATTGCTTGATCACATGTTTTATTTATTTACATTCATTTCTAATGTACCATTTCTTTTTTTAACAGTCTTACTTTGTTTGCACGTTAGCCTACCTCATTCAGTTTTTGGGTATTGGTACTGCATAAAAGTAAATTGACCAAAATTGTTATTTTATTAATTGGAACTGCAGTGCTTAAGAATGTTTAAAAAATTGTTAGAAAGTATTAAAAAACAGTTGGTTCTAGACAATACATGAACTAGAGTGATGACCAGTTACAAGATACAGTGGAAAAAAATTGCAAAGGGTGAACTTAAGTTTAGGGATGCATTAAAGGAATACACAAAATTAGTATTGGTACTCTTGTTAGAAGCTACAAGCAAGCCTCCCATAATTTTCAAGCTAGATCCCGAGATGAAAATACTGAAACTGGAACTCAGGATTCCAAAAGTGAAAGTGAAAGTGAACTTGTACTTGATAGAAAACAAGCCGGCCAACGTACGACTCTTTCAAGGGAAGATGAAGCTCTCATAGTTGACAATTTTATTTTATTGAGCGAGTGGGGGTTCCTACAAGACAAACTTCAATTGAGATGCATAGTTGAGTCCTATTTAGATGCCCGTGGGCTTACATTGTTCAAGAATAATCTTCCAAGAAGAGACTGGGCTTTGTCATTTTTGAATAGACACCGAAGGCTCTTAAGCCAAAGGATGTGCCAGAACATTAAGCAAAAAAGAGCCAAAACTTCAGAGAGGATATCCAAGAATATTTTACAAACCTAAATGAGTCTTTATTGGGAGTACCGGAAGGTAATCTGCTTAGTTATGATGAAACAGATTTAGTTAATGATCCAAAGTCTAAAAAAGTGATATTTAAGGCTAAGGTAAAATGACCAGAGAGAAAAATAAACTATACAAAGTCTGCTTTTTCGATAATGTTTGCAGTTACAGACTCTGATAAATGCCTACCTCCTTATGTTGTTTACAAATCTGAGGCAATTCGGAACACCTGGACAGAGGGAGGTCCTGCTGGAGCTAGGTACAACCATACCAAGAGTGGTTGGTTTGATGCTGCCACATTCAGAGATTGGTTTTTTATAATCGCTTTACCATGGGAAAAATCCAGGCAAGGGCCAAAGCTACTAAGAGGGGACAATTCGTCCTCCTATTTTTCCCCAGATGTGTGTAAGAGGTGTGAGGAAAGCAACATCAAATTTGTGTGCTTATCTGCAAATACAACTCACTTAACACAACCACTTGGATGTTGTTGTGTATGCACCCCTTGAAAAGCATTGGTGTAAAAATTTTGAGGAGTTTCATATTGCTGCAGAAAGACACATTAAAAGTCTTCCAAAGGAGATTTTCTCAAAACTATTTTTAAAAACTAATGAATGCCTTGAAACCAAAAGCAAAAGACAATATAATGTTTGGGTTTGTTTGCACTGGTATTAGACCATTTTATAGAGAACATGTTTTGAATAAGCTGCCTCCTGCACCAACTGTTGAGAAAACTCCAAACTCTGGAGACCAAGCAGCAGTAACTATGCCGGGTCTTACCTAACCTATTGCCCCTAGCACTCCCAACAGATCACCAGATGACAACAATGATCTTGACCAAGCTCATACACCTCCTATGATAATGGAAAATGTTGTATTAACAATGCTAAGTGAATTGCGCAAGGGTCCAAAAGCAAGGGCTTGTAAAACCTGGAAGCAGTATTAGTTTTGAGGAGTAAGAAAAAAACAATTAAGGCCACAATAAAGTCCAAAAGCAACAAAAAAAGAAAACTTCCACTGGTGATACTCCATCTAGCTCTGATGCTGAAGAGACTAATATGTCGTCCAATGTAGAATCATTTATGGATGTTTCTATTGTGTCATCTGATCCATGACCTGATGTTTTACCAGTAAAAGTAACTTCTTGGTTAATTGTTCAATATTTATTGAAGAAGAGTAAGAAATATTTTGTTGGGCAGTTGGTAGAACAAATTCCAACTGGTTTCAGAGTTAAATTTACCAAACAGACCCTCGGTGGTTTTATATGGCCAGATGTTTAAGACTGATGATATAGCAGAAGAAGATATCATTCAAGTACTGCCAGAGCCCACAATAAACAATAAGGGCATTATGAAGTTTAACAGCATTGCATTAGTTGGTTTGAACTTGTTGTATTACTATCGGATAAATAAGCCACTCTTTGGGCGTCAATAATAAAAACTATGTGATCAATCTCCCCGCTTCGGGCGTCGATTGATACACAACGGATTAATTCCCAGATAAAAGATGATGTGATGACTTTAGGTTGTCTTAAGCTCCGTGATCGAGCGCCTATCATCACTGTACGGAAAAGATACCGTTTAATCAGCTGTCTATAGCCCCGTGTTCGAGCACTAATTAAATCGGTATTAATATTATTAAAGAAAGAGAAATGTTGTTGGCTGTTATTTCACACACGGTTTATTTATATTACACCAGTAAATTATTTGCACATATTTCAGTTAAATGTTTGTTATCACTGCACACTTGTGATATTGAAGTGACTTATATTATAATGTGTTGGACTGTGAGCAAGGTCCCGGAGATCGTCCTCCCCATCGTCGTCGTCGTCAATTGCTATTGCTATAGTATACTGTAAATAAACATACGCACTATGGTCTATATATGACATACCCCTTGCATTTTCTCCCTTGGTCAACAAAGTAAAAACTAACCAATAGACAGAGTCCTGGCGACACATTTTGTGATGGCTAGCTTCTTATTGGTATAAAGAAATGGCGTGTTCTGCCAAATACTATGAACTTGTTCCTTTTAACAGGAAGCGACGCAGTTGTGTTTTTACCAGGAAGAAGGTATAAAAAATATATTTTAGGGGTGAAGTCCTTTTCACCTCATTCTGAGAAACGCGTGTTTCTTCATGGATGAATCTTAAAAGGATACTCTACCTATATTGCTTTAAAGAAAAATTACCTTCATCCATGACTTTTTACATAATTTAGATTAATCCAAATCAATACATTACATTGTATTAAGGATTTACATTGAAATGAGAACAACTTTTATATACCATGTAAATAGTCTAAATTTAAGAAAGTGCAAAAAAAAACTTTCGAAGAAGTGTTTTTTTTATTTGAAAATGAAAGGTATCTATGAACAATTTCATGTATTTACAATGTTTAAAAAAGTAACACGAATACTACCTTATGTTTAATATAAACCTTTGTGAAAATACAGGTAAGTTGCTCCTTTTTTTAGACTGCTCAATTCATTTTTAACCAAACTCTATAATATATTTTACCGAAATGTTCATAAAAGCCCCCTCTTTTCAGCTATCTATCAAACAATGTCTTAACTGCAATAGTGTGCCTGTCACAATGCTTTTATATATGTGTTCAAATCTTATCGGGTAAAAATTGAAATGCGAATTTTTTTTAATTGTTAATATTTTGATAGTACAAACCTGTCCCGTGGTTTTAAAAATACAACCATGATTATACACGGCTTGGTTTGGAAAATATTCAACAAATATGGTGTTTTCTGTATCAAAGTAGCCCCATTTGACAGTGTAACAGTACCGGTACTGCAGAAAACTGACCACACAAACTTATTTAGGCCTACCTTGTTTTTATTAGTCGACTTTGGATTTTTAATATCTTTTTACAAAGTTTTGGGCTTAAACTTGTTTGAAAAAATTATATTTTTAAACATTTTAAGGAACTTTTTATACATTTTTTTTTTTGCCTGACAAATATTTAATGCTTTATTTCAAATCCTTCTACAACATCCTTGGAGTTCTTAACCCATTTCATTCTTGTTCACACTTATACTATCCATAATCCTGTGATTTTTTAGCCAACAATGAAAAAATATGCGTTGTCTATTGAATTTTTCAACAAAAACATTTTTTTAGAAAATTAAATAGGCTTATTGGTATTGGTTACTTTTTATATTTTTTCATCTGTAGGTCCTTACCTTCTTAACTTTATTTAGTAAAGCCTTATGAGTAGTTTTATATTAAAATTATAGCCAGCTTAAATGAAAAATATATATGTTTTAGACCTAAAACATTGGTGGCTCTCATATATTTGTTTACTAATCTTCTGTGGTCTCAACAACTTAATAGTTTGTCAGCCAATTATTTGCATTTTAATACACATCCTTGTTTATCTGTGTCCAGGTGAAACTCCCTCAAGTCCTATGGATGACAAGGAAGTTGAGAGTGACGATGATAAACTATCAATTGCATCAGTTGCAAGCAATGCATCTGCCAAGTCTGCATCTTCTCATTCAAGATCAAATTCAAGGTCTGTATCAAGATCCAGGTCGGCATCTAGATCTAAAGCAGGATCAGTTTCACCTTCTCATTCAAGACGAGGGACAGGTTCAAGATCAAGATCTCCAGTTGGATCAAGGAAAGGCTCTAGATCTAGGTCAAGATCCAAATCCATTCCTAGATCAAATTCTGGCTCAATATCTCCATCTGGATCAAGGAAAGGTTCTCAATCTAGGTCAAGGTCTAAATCAGGCTCAAGGGATGAATCAGGGTCAAGGAAAGGCTCACGTTCTAGATCAAGATCTAAATCTGGTTCGAGATCCCCATCAGGGTCAAGACGATCTAGATCGAAATCTGATGCAGGATCAAAGCATGGTTCAAGATCTAGATCTCAATCAAGATCAAGTTCACGGGCAGCATCAATAAGAGACTCACGATCTAGGTCAAGGTCCAAATCAGAGGCTGGATCAATAGCTGGGTCGGCATCACCTGCTGGATCAAGGAAAGGTTCCCGCTCAAGATCAAGATCAAGATCTGGCTCTAGATTGGGATCCAAATCTCCAGCTTTACGAAAATCTAGGTCAAGATCAAATAATAGTTCAAAGGCTGGATCAACAAATGGCTTACACGCTTCTAGAAAAAATTCACGATCGAGATCAAAGTCTGATGTAGAATCCAGGGCAGGATCAAAATCGCCATTCTCTAGAAAAAGCTCTCGCTCTAGGTCAAGATCAAACTCTGGCTCAAGAGTAGGCTCAACGTCACCATCTTCTAGGAAAGGTTCAAGATCTAGATCAAGGTCCAAATCTGGCTCAAGAGTAGGTTCAAGGTCACCATCATCTAGGAAAGCTTCAAGATCTAGATCAAGGTCCAAATCTGGCTCAAGAGTAGGTTCAACATCACCATCTTCAAGGAAAGCTTCAAGATCTAGATCAAGATCAAAATCTGGCTCAAGAGTAGGTTCAAGATCACCATCTTCTAGGAAAGCTTCAAGATCTAGATCAAGATCAAAATCTGGCTCAAGAGTAAGCTCAACGTCACCATCTTCTAGAAAAGGTTCAAGATCTAGGTCAAGATCAAAATCTGGTTCAAGAGTAGGTTCCAAGTCACCATCTTCTAGAAAAGGATCTAGATCTAGGTCAAAATCTGGTTCAAGAGTAAGCTCAACATCCCCATCTTCTAGGAAAGCTCCCAGATCTAGATCAAGATCAAAATCGGATTCAAGAATAGGTTCAACATCACCATCTTCTAGGAAAGCTTCTAGATCTAGGTCAAGGTCAAAATCTGGCTCAAGAGTAGGTTCAAGGTCACCATCCTCTAGAAAAGTTTCCAGATCTCGGTCTAGGTCAATGTCTAGGAGGGACTCAAGATCACGTTCTCAATCCAGCAGACGATCTAGTAAGTAACACACAAGTTATTTGGTTTCTTTCAAGATAGACAATTCTACAGTCAATCCAGAATAGGAGGGTTGGTAACTGACCACTAGTAAAAGTTACCAGATCTTTCATTTATAAAATAAATAATATCTATAGTATATTTATATACTAGCTGTATCCCAAACCATATGATCTGCAAGACCATATGTTGAGCAGCTGTCACTTTTGGAAGTCAAAACTTTCCTCATCTTAATCAACTGTTTCCAACCTGTAGCCGGGTTAGTTTTGTAAAATGCCTCCATCTTCCTCTAGCTCTTCACTATTCTTCTCCTCTCAATGGCATTATTTCTGTTATCTGCTCTTCTCATCTCTCTCTTGGTCTCCCTTGCAGTCTTTTTCCTTCCTACATACTTCTTTATTTCCATCATTTTATTTGGTATTATCTCCTTTTCCATTATCATTACATACCCATACCACCTCACTCTTGCTTCTTGTACTATCTTATTTAAACCCTGTTTATCTTTGTGACAGCGAACATGCTCCTCACAAACTTCATTCCCTTTCATGTTTCTACTGCTTGTGTGATTATGGTACAAAGTACACCTGATACAGCACTTCCTAAAGCTTGCCTCACACCTAATCGGATTGGAACGGAATGCTTAGGAAATTATTTATTACATGCAGTTCAATGGAGGCCCGCACACTTACTCAGATCAGATCGGAAACGTTACGCTCAATCGGAACGGAACGAATCGGTTTGCCATGGAAGGAATATTTTGTCGATACTGAAGCTGTTTTGAAGCTATGCGTGTCCTCAGGTATTGCACCATTTTCTACACTCACTTATGCTCACGTTCAGCTATACACTTGTTGGTTTTTTGCTTCCTCTTCGCAGGTGATTGTTAAGTTATGTGTGTGTGTGTGTATATATATATGTATATATATATATATATATTTACACTTTGAACCAAGTCTTACTACCTGTTTGTGTTATACACTTAAGTACTAATTACACTAGTGGGTTAGGGATTGGGAAAAATTAATATATAGGAAGTGAACCTGCATTAACGTGGAGGGAGAGTGGAAAATCATTTAAGAAAAACCTCCCTCAGTTCACCTGAGCAAGATTCAAACCTTGATCTCCCCATCCACGGCAGTCTAGCTCAACATGAAACTAGAGCATTAGCTAACTACTCCACGAAGGTGGGTATTGCTTAGTTAAACTAAAATAGCCTATACATCTTTATTAATGAAATAAAGAGGTTTTTTTTCTCTTGAACATGCGCAATATCTACTGCAAACAGAGATCTGAAATTTTAAAATCAGTAACCCCTGTGCATGAATGTGTGCCCCTTGAAGTCAGAATCTCACAATTTTGACCAAAAAAATAAAATTAATTTAAAACCTAGTTTGAAGCAATAAAATAAGATAAAAAAATTTGAGCAAAGCTTTGCCAAAGGCAGCCGCACAATGCCAAGTACTTCTGCTTAGTTTATTATTAATCATTGTCAAGCATTTTGTAAATTATTTCTATAACATTACAATCTAATCTATTTCTCAACATAAAATAATGAAATAGATATCCAAATATGAATTCAGCTTTGATAATATTTTATACAATTATTTCAGCCTTAGTTTCGAAAATTTTGATTTTGCACATCATCTTGTTTTTAGGTGTAGATTTTCATCTCTTTACTATGTGAGTAACTTCTCCAGTGATTGTGTATATTATGGGGTATGATTAATTTTCTAGATTCTGAAAATGAAGTAGAGGAACGTCGCTCAGTTGTTGATAGTGATATTGAATCTGAGGCAGGAGATTCTGTTAAGAAAACTGTGGATACTGGTAAGTGGGTCTAGTCTAGTACTAAGTCATGAAAAATCAATTCAAGTGTTAGTTCTAATTATGTAAACTACTAAAACTAATTTCACTGAAGAGTAATGAAAGTTATAAAGTTCTTTCCAACTAAGGTAAGGTGAATGAGACCTCAAGTTACATTTAGTAATTTGATAGTTTATAACAAAATATGTGTTTAACCAAAATGAATTAAATGTCCTTCATTTTCTACACATAGTAATCTCAAAAGTTATTTAGTAGTATTTGTTATAAGTATCATGGCATTTGGCCAAAACTTTTTTAAACAAAGATAGAAAAGCTCATTTGTGTATAAATGCTGCATTGCTTATAACAGAAATACTCTAGTATATTTGAGATTTCTAGATGTAGAAGATAAGCTAAGCATTAAATAGCTGCTAGGCCTTTCTTTTTATCGAAGTAAATATTATTCGCAAATTTTTGAATAGTTTGAATCGAAGTAAATATTATTTGCAAATTTTTTAATAGCTATATCATATTATATCTTAGTTAAATATGCTAAACTTATGATATTAAATAAAAAGAGTCACACAATATAAAAAAATTCCAAGATTAGTTTTAGACCCTAGTCCTCACAAGTTATCGTGTATAAATGTAAGTTCAAAATGTTTAAGCAACAATAGTTCACCTTGTCAAAGTTAAGTGGTAAAGAGCACCATCTGACATGGTGATTACACACTAATTCAATATATATCTTTGGTCCTCAAAAACACATTTGTTATGTATTATCCAAGGATGCAATTATAGGCTATACAAAGGTTTTATAAGGTGGTTTTTTTTTTTGGAAAAATACAGCATATTTTCCAGTCAATATGGTAGTCATTAATAGGTATATACTTTTCTTCACAAGAATTGCAATTACAAATATAGTAACATATTTTAGGTATGCTGTGGGATTTGCAAAGGCCTGAAACCCTATGAATATTGTTTTAGTTTGATTTGATTAGAGTTATAAAAACAAATAATATAAAATTTTAATCAAATTTGATATCGGATCATCACATACATAGCTAATGTACTGAATTAATTGGTTGTTGTTTTTTGCCAAAAAAATGTATTAATATAGAAACTCAAAGTTAATTTATGTTTTAAAAATATTATATTTCTCTGTGAAAAACTCTTATTATGACTTCTGTATTATTTAGTCTATTTATTAAAAAAAAATTAAGTCAAACATTGGATTGTCAATCATATTCAAAACTGTTTCTGACTAACTAATTAACTAACCAACTCTCTGGCCTTGAGGAGCTCGAACGTTCATGGCCACCAGAATGTAAGCTCGTCTTCTCAACCTACCGAAGGGTCTTGCGTCTCCAGATTTCCCAGCTAAAATTTTGTATACATGCCACATGACCACTCCACCTCAACCTCCAAGCCATGATTATCTATTAAATGTTTGAGGATGCATACAAGCCCAGAGGTTCTCTATTATGTAACTTTATCCATTCTCCTATTTGTTTCTAAATATAACTAAATTAGTATACAATACTAGATTTTTATAGAAGTCTATATTTGTAGGTTTTTGGTTACTATTTAATTCTTTATTTTGTCTAAAATATTTTAAGAAGGAAAAGAATTGTGGACTCAAAAAAGTCTGATGCAACATAATGATTTTTTTTAGCTTAATATATATTTATTTTATCTCCCATTATTGATAAGGATGGCTGATACATGAATATTATGTTATGACAGACAGGGAAAACAAATCTGGTGCAGCTGAACGTAAGAGGAGTGAACAAGGCAGTGACAGCGAAACTGAAACCAACCATGATAAGTTGAAACCTGAATCAGACGATGAAGATGAAAGCAAGCAGAGAAAAAAGAAAATTAAGGTTGTCTTATCAGACTCTGAGGAAGAGGCTGAAGCGGAAAAGAAAAAACCTGTCATGTCAGACTCAGAAGATGAACAAAATGATGAAGATAGCCCGGTTAAAAAGGTTGGACTTTGATTCTTCAAGTATTTAAATATGTACCATTGACCCCATAAGTTAAGGCTTAGGGTTTTACAGTTTTAATCATATAAAAATGTGTTAATATGAATGAATATAAAAGTTACTGAACTAACATGACAACTAATTTCACTGTTATTGTTATTGAAAATTTCTTGTCCAAATTATTTTGGAGGTTCCTTCCTCCTCAAAAATATTCATACTAACACCCCTATTCAGTTAGTCTTGCTTTTTATATATTGAATCATAAGTGTGTATGTCTGTAGAAAAGGAGGATCCAAATAGCGTCTGATTCTGAAGATGAAGCTGAACCAGCAGTCGGTAAACGAGACAGTGGAGACGAGGCAGAGAAAAGAGTGGACAGTGATGAAGATGAAGGAGAGCTGAAGGTTGTAGAAGAACATCAAGAAGGAGGAAACGAAGAGGGAGAAACAGTAGCCCCACCACCAGAGGAAGGAAGTGGAGCACAGGCCCAGGCATCAGATAGTGACTCTGAAGGTCCACGTGACAGAGACGAGTGAGTACAATTAAGGTGACATTAGAATATTCATTAAGAAGCAACCGTTAATGCATTATCTTTTTTTTTATCCTGATAATTTAGAACAGTAGTTTTAATTGTGTTACTTGATCAAACACAAGGTCATATTAGTGTATGACTTACAAAATTAAATTAATCATTGAAAAGAGAATAGAAGGGCAAGGCCTATAAACTTTTTAGAAACCTCTAGGCCTCAAAGTTCACAAAAACACAACAACCCACCTCGATGGCGTAGTTAGCTAACATGCTAGTTTTGTGTTGAGATAGACAGTCGAGGATGAGGTTCAAATCTTGCTTGGGTGAACTGGGAGTGGTCTTTCCTAAATGGTTTTCCAATATCCATCTTCGCAGATGTGGGTTCACTTCCTCTAAATTCAACCATCTCAATTCTTAATCAATTAACATAATTAGTACTTAAGAGTATAACCCGATCGGGTAATAAGACACGGTGCTTAAAAAACCCCACAACAAAACACATGAAATTTTTGGGGTACATCAGTCCCCTTCTTCAGTAGAAGAGAGTAAAATACCAACTGGACCATGGACTTTACTCCCGTCTGCTGAAGAAGGGGATTGATGTAACCCGAAAAATTCATAATTATGTGTTTTCTTGTGTTTTAATCATGAACTTTGACGCCTACAGTTTTATGGTAAGTGTGTAGGCCTTTTCCTTCTATCCTCTCTTCAATGTTTAATTTAATATAGGTGCTAGGTGCCATTTTTCCTTGGTAAGATAAAATAAAACATATTATTAAAGAGCAGCAAATACCAAACTCTCCACTTTGGTGCCAGAAATTTTAGTATCCAAGTAATTGAGCAGACTCAAATTTATGTAAATTATCATTGGTAACATATGACAGCAATTCATCTGTTTTAATTATGACAACACAGTTGAAAAATGACCTGTGGAAATAGGAATTTATACATTTATAACAAATTGAAAGAGTAAAGAGATTTGTACAACATATCATACATTTGTCACATTTTGAAAGATGCCCATTGCAATTTATATTATTCATCAATAAAAAGTTGTTTTTTTCAGATCTGGAGTATCAGACTTTGATTTAATGTTGGCCAGAAAGAAGGAATTGACAAAGAAGAGAAAGAGGAAAGATATAGATATAATTAATGACAATGATGACATCATTGCACAACTTCTTGCAGATATGAACCACGCTGCAGAGGTGTGTAACAGGATGCCATGTAGGCCTACTTGGTATATTAATTCTTATGAATAAGGGGAATGATATACCCTGAAAATTACATAATTATGTGTTTTGTTATGTTTTAATTGTGAACTTTGAGGCCTACAATTTTCTGGTAAGTGTGTAGGCCTTCCCTTCCATCCTTCTTTCAATGTTTAATGTAGTGTATTGTTATTCATAAGAATATATTAGGCCTATATAAAATACAAACTAGAGTAAATATTATGTAGCACAGGCCATAAAACATACACAAAATTATCAAAAAAGACAAATATGCACTCAATGGTGTATTAGATGCACAAGTATATCACTGTGAAGAGATATTACTCTTGCAACACACACAAAGTATACTTATCCGGTAGTATGCTCCTACATATTTTATACATGCATAAAGTCTGATTTTCAAAGGAAGAACTTTATCTGATACCTAGGAAAGTTTCTAAGCTATGTTGTGTACTAATACCTGATTTGGTGGGTGCAAGATCTAAGCTGTCACTCTTGTGTTAGACCAAACTGCCGATAACAGGGAGGTCGGGTTTTGAATTCCAGTTGGGTGTACTGACGATGGTTTTTCACTCTCCCTCCACACAAATGTGGATACACTTCCCCTAAGTTCTAGATTCCTCATTCCTAGCTCATTAGTGTAATTACAACATATGTGTATAACCTGAACAGGTATTAAGACGCAGTGCTAATTTAAAAAAACCATCTATAATAAAGAGAGTAAACTGGTATTAATCTTGGGTGGTCTAGGAGTAAGGTGTCGGACTTGTGTGCTGGAGGTCTGGGGCTCAATCCTCGGTTTTGACACAGATTTATTTGATAACCAAACCCTTCCTTCACCTCTACAAGACATGTATTAATCACAACTTGTGAATGTGTGGAATGCCAGGCCTCCATCGTGGTTTGGATTCCACGTTAAACTGTAGGTCCACCATTTCATCTCACAATCACGATATTATTAAACATTAGCATGAGTGTGTATAACCCAAATGAGTAGTAAGATGCAGTGATGATGATAATAATAATAATGTTATTAATGTTGACCACATAAAAAAATGTGCATTTTCTAACTGTTCTTAATACCAAAATACTACTGTACACACATGTATATACTACCCAGAGCCTACAAACTACTGCTGGCCACCAAAATAGATTTTTTTTTATAACTTATAGAAAGAGCTGTACAAAATATTAGTTTCGAAATAAACGGTTTTAGTTTATAAACACATGCCCATAAACACAACCAAACATTTTTTCTATGAAGTCATCAACCACCCTTGTTTTGGCTGCTTTGCCATACTAATTTATTAAGAAAAGGCATAATTTTATAATATCTCATTTGTTAAGCATTTTTAAGTTATTTTCACAAAAAATAAACCTCCAAAATAGGAACAAGAACCTCAAATCTTTCAAGGAAATTCGCAGATTCGAGACTATAATTTTTAATTATTTATTGTTATTAAAGTGAAATTTGTTTTAGAGCTTTAATAAATCTTATTGGTGGTTCAGAACCAATTATAATTATGGGATAAACTTCACTTAACTGAATGTATGAATGTTAGCCTTTAGTTACTATTTGTAATTTTTTCAAGATTAAGATTCATAAAATAATGGATTCAACCCTACTCTAATCCATACAACTATTTTTATGATTCATGTCTCAATACTGTTAAAATGTTTAAAAGAAACAAAATGTTTGGTGTTAAAGTTTTGATTGCCAAAAGTGACAGCAGCTCAATACATGCTCTTGCAGAGCTTATGGTTTGGTGAATGGCTACATGAGAGTAAATCTGGTGACTTCCATGAGCTGTTAGTTACCACCATTCCTATAGCAAGTTGACTTTAGTTATAGAGCAAGAGCCCACGACGGCCAGACCTTCGTTATTTTATAAAAGCAGAAAATTTCTCAGAGCATGTCCCCAACACAGGTAAGAACGAGCAGCGAGTATGGAGTTGGTATTGTGGTTACTTGGGCAGGTAACAGGTAGTAAAGGTGTATAAAATAGTACCTCAAATTCGTTAAAGCATATAGCTTTTTTTTTATATTATCTTCGAAATAACATTAGAAATCACGTCATCCATTACCGGACACTTAGTACGGTTGCAACCCCCTGCCAGACACCCCTAAACTTTAATAAATTATAATTATACTTTCGTTATAGTATAAAAGCTGGGTTTTACATATGTTACTTGGGGACCTATAAAA